>NDGM010923263.1:0-10045 GCA_002564305.1 Octomys mimax
TGGGTCTGGGGTACCTGGAACTCGGAAGAAAATCCTAATCGGCAGGCGGGGTCGGGGAGGAGCGGCGGAGTGGTGGGAGGCGTCCGAAGGAGGTGGGAGAGGGTCTGGCCCACGCTACGCCTTGGCCGCGAACCTATTCATTGAATTTTTGTCTGGCACTAAACACATTAAAATTGTGAGAATTCACACAATGATGAGATTTGTTTCTAATTTGGGCTGTGTTTCTAGAATTTGTACACTATCATAACCTGTAACCTTAAGAAATTTCCCCTGTCTTTGTGGGTGTGCACACGCAATCACCTGTGGGTATTTCAAGTTCCAGTCAGTACGAACATTTGAGACCCTAAGAGTCTGGCATTCTTGAAGTTTCTTTGAGAACTGAAGGTTTTAGAAAACCGTTGCACGTAAGTGGTAAATCTTATAGATGCCAAATATTTTGTGTGAAGTCTTACAACTTTCCTGAAGTTAGAGAGCAAGAAATGTATCTTTTCATCTCTTCTCATTACTCCAAGAATTTATCCATATCTTAGTATGAGCAAAGACTTTACTCTTTTTATATCTATTATCCAATCACTTCTATTTCTCTTCTTGTGTGGGATACTAGCATTATTCTTTACAAGTCTTAGGAAATTTACAATGAATCCTTAATTGAAACATGTCTTAGAATCTTCTAATAAATTAACAAGTAAGGAGCGGAATAAAGAGTTCTGTCAAATTTAAAATGAGAACACAATTTCAAAGTCAAAAATTTCATTCTTTAGAAAAAAAATATAAAACCTATATAAAATTACTTGAGATTAGATAGTGATATGTGGAAAAATGAAGATTATAATTTCATACTAATTATGAATATTGACTTCTATTGTAATAGAATAGCCAAATAATTCTATGGCAAATAACCTCCAAAATCTCATGATTTGTTAAAAAGACTTTTCTCTGAAAGTTATTCAGTTGACTGCAACGTATGAAATCATAAACTTCATCTCAGTCTGTGCGTCCGAGATTATGTTGAAAGAATGATCATTCTGGACAGTTGAGGACTGTAATTAAGCATTGTAGCCCAGAAGTGACATAGAAGTCTTTCATTCCAATGAGTTAATTAGACCTAATTAGAGTTAGGGCAGAAAGAAAGAAAAACGCAGCAGGAGGAAGCACTAGTGATGGCCGCGTTTAGCAAGTCACATCCCCAAAGATAACTACCAAATTACAATTATTCTAGGAATATAAAAATAGCAACTTCATGAAAGCTTATCAATGAGGTCAATAAGAGTAAAAAATAAATAAGACGTTAATCATAAATATGAGTAAGAACTTATGCTGTGGGGACTTTTGCCAGAGGTATGTATGAGATGGCTATGCAGAGGTAAGGGAGCCACGTTTCCCAAACCTCCCAGAATTCATGGTTAAAGATTAAAAGATGGTGTACGGGAACACAAGTCCAAGTATGACCACATACACGACCTTGAAGAATAAAGGCTCTGACTGTTGTGCTCTCCATACCCCAATTTATCCTTTAGATTAGTCCCAAGGTCAATCATTAAAGGACCACCCACACCTTTCCTGTCCTTCCTGGTCCCTATATGGGCTCCTGTCTTTTTGCTTTTTCATATTTTTTTTTTAATTCTTGCTTCCTGGTTCTATTAATAAAACGCCACAGAGACATCAGTCCTTAGCAGACTCTCTCACTAAGGAGTCTCTGGTTAATAGTAGCCCCACTAGACCTTTGAAGGGTCTGGGTGGCCACTGACTCTGAGTAACTCTGTGTTTGTCCTTTTAGTCCTCAGTTGTGAACTGTGACATTGTTCCAACTGATGAGTATAAGAATTAGTTGGCATTCACTGTCTGTTCCTGTTTTGCTAACATACAAGCCTAAAGGAAGAAATAAAAATTAAAGATCTTTGTGAGTTAAAAAAGATCTATAAAATATATGTATTAACTAAAATGTAATGTTGGGCCGGGGAGATGGCTCAGTAGAGTAAGTGCTTGCCTGGCAAATGCAAGGGCCTGAGTTCAGTGCAATCCCAGGTTCCACCAAAAATAAATAAATGAATGAACGAATAAATAAATAATTAAATAAATAAAATGTAATGAAAAGACAAAAACACAGGGGCTAATTTCTAACAAAATATTTCAATAATTATTGACCTATATGCACAGAATCAAAATAAATATAGAAATATAGCATTCCTTCATTGAAATCTCAATGTCAGTTTTTCATTGTCCACATAGATAATTTAGATGGAGTCCGTTTATGATTTTACAAATAAAAAAATCTGACTATAAATTACTATGAAAAATATGGTCAGTGGGATAGAAGAGGACAACTTCCCTTATCAAATATTTCGACTTGCTGCACATTTATTGTGACAAGATAGTCAGTGTTGATTGATACAAAAATTGACACAAAGGTCATACAATACAGTGTGGAACCAGGCCCTCCCAAGGAAGGATATATGATAAATAATGGAAGCAGAATTGTTATATCATTTGTAATTTCAATACATTAAATGAGGGTTCTACACTGAAAATTGTGTAGCATTAAGAAAAAATTGACAATTATATATCTAAATATAATTCCTGACAGATACCTATACATTAAACAAAACATTTAAAACTTTAGTTTACAATAAAGACAGTAATTTGGTAGGATTTTTTTTCAAACACATGAAGTTTGCTATATCAAAATAAAAGCTCAATAATTTTAATTTCTACATCCACAAACTCATCTCATCAAAAGATAATAGAAGAGGGAAAAGCAGGCCACAAAATGAGAATTTTTACTTGAAACACATGAAACTTAATTTTTTTTTCAAAAATTAATAGAAAAGATGATAGCCAACCTGGAAATCAGTCAGAGGAGATATCTTAGTTATTTTTTTCTTGTTTTGAGACAAAAATATCTGACACCCAAAATTAGAGGAGAAATGTGTATTTAGCTCACATTACATAGATGTTGTAGTCCATATTTAGCTGGCTCCAAGGCAGGGCAGCACAGCAGAGAGGCATTGCAGATGGGAAGCAAAGCAACACAAACAGCAAGGCAACGAGGGATGATATTGGCAGCATGATCTACCCCTTTTGTGCTTTATCAAGGCTACCAGGGATTAGGGAAGTGATGAACCTATCACTGAACTGATTTAACAGTCATCCATCCTTAATCCTAGAGGCTTTGTTCCTAGCATTCCACCATGAATCAAGTGTACATCTCTATTAAGCAACATCTGAAAAAGCCCTACCTATGACTACATGAAAAAATAAGAGTATTTTTAAAAAATTAAGTCTCATAAACTACATAGAGTTTCCTGTTTGTAATACCATACTATTACTGGAACACATTCACACAATCTTAGACATTCATGGTAACTCCAATCTGTTATTTTAAAATTCTCAGTGCCAGAAATCTGAAATGGTTCTCACTGAGCTAAAATCAACATACATGTTACTAACTTTGCAGAAGTATAAATAAAATGCAATTTTTTGTGGAAAAATATACATGTATACACAAGATAGCATAGATATACAACTACTTTCTCTTCATTCAATGAGAATAAAGTTTTGGACTAAAATTTTTATACATGATATCATCTCTACATCTTGTCCTCTGAATAACTACTACAAAGACAACAATATGCAATATATTATCTCCTTTCTATTTTAAGGTCAGCTGGTCATTAAGTATAATTTCATCTACAAATTTTAATTTCTCTTCATCATGTAAGATAACATATACCTGATATCAAGTGACAAAGTGAGACCTTTGAAATGAACATTATTTTGCCTACCATAATGATGTTCTTCTAAAATTTCAAAACAAAGAAAAATAGCAATATATACTTTTGATAGAAATAATCATATGTAAAAACTATAGGTGAAAAAAGGATGTTAATCATAAAGGTTAGGATAGTGAATTACCTTTATTTCCTTTTCTCATTTTTACTTTTTATTTTATTGGTATACTTTAAAGTTTTTACATACATTTTGTGTCAATGCTTGTAGATTTCTTATGTGAGATAGCTTTATCCATGATGCTCAGTTTTCCTTAGAAAATATCTGTTCCTCATGATGTCCTCTTGATGTCCATAGTTCTTGGTCTTTATGTCTATCCCAAGGACTTATCTTCCTAAGATAGTAAGAATGGGAAATTGCTATGTATTTGATTGAGGGTCCATTCATTTGGGAATGGACTATGGTGATGGTTAGGATCCCTTACAATCATTGTTGTTATATAGTAGAGAAAAACAGGTGAAAATGGTACAGTTAGCAAAAACAATAAATTCAGCATAGTCTGGCTACTTAAAAACTGACATAATTATTAACCTGATATATTTAAGTGTAAAAGAAAGATTTAGAATTACATAGTGAAATCTATCTTATACAAGGAAATTGTGTACAATAATTTTACACTTATTAGAGTGATTTTGCCCTGTTTTGTGTGGGGGTTTAAGAAGAATGGGGCTGGACAGACAGATCAATGAGATTGAATATAGTAGGAGCAAGAGTGGAAGGCAGAAGTTTATCATCCAAGTTTTGGGTAATTGTAGGACATAAGAGGATATGATTAGAAGAGAAAGCCTAAGAATACAGAAATGAATCATAACGATAAAGACAATTGTTCACTGACATGAAAGTATCATAAAAATCAAGCAAAGAAGTTGATGAAAGAGAGAAGGATATGAATAGAGGAAAACAAAAAGAAAGGCCATGGTATGTTTTCTAAAATAGACCACATACTAGTACATAGAACATCCTTAAGTAAATGTAAAGGAATTTACATTGTTCCATGCATATTATTGCACCATATGCAGTGAAATTGGAAATCAGTTGAAAAAAAACCCACAAAAACTTCATGAACACATGCAAATTAAATGACACAATCTTGAACAAGCAATGGTTCAAAGATAAAAAAGATATTAGACAGTTTCTATAATTAAATGATATGGCCAACACAACATATAAGAACTCATAGAACACAATGAAAGTAGTCTTATGAGTGAAATTTATAACAGTGAACTCCGATATCAAAAAGACAGAGTGACTTCAAGTGAACACCTTCATGTTCAACATAAAACTTCTGGGGAAAAAAAGAGCAAGACAAGGAAGAAATTTTAAATTTCAAAACATAATTAATGCAATGGAGACTAAAAAAAGGACAAATAATTCATGAATTAAAAAGTTACTTCTTTGAAAGATTCAAGAAATTTCATAAATCCTTAACCAATCTTGCCAAGATAGGAAAGATAAAATTGAAATCCATGTAATTAGGAATAAAAAGATAAAATAATAACAGGTACTCCACAAATCTAGAAGATCATTAATTTCTGCTTAAGGAAAATGTAGAAATGGTCAGATTACTAGCTATATATAAATTGCCAAAACTGAAACAAGGAAATAAAGACAACTAAGTATCAGTCAGTGAAAATGAAATTATAATTGAAAACTTACCAACAAAGCAAAGGCTACATCGTGATGGATTCACTGCTAAACTCTACAAATTCAGAGATCAAATTCTACAACTTTTCAAACTCTTTAATGAAGTTTAAAAGAAAGCAATACAGTCAAATTTATTCTTAGAAGCAAGAATTACTCTATTGCCAAAACCAGAGAAGGGGCCAACCAAGAAAGAGAACTAGAGGCCAAATTCCCTAGGGAACATCAGTAGAAAATCTTCAGTATGACAGAGACCAACAGAATGGAGCAAATCATCAAAAAGATTATACATCATTACCAAGTAGGAATCATACCAGAGAACATGGAATGGGTGAACATATGAAAATCAATAAATATGATACATCATATTAACAGATTCAATGATAAAAATCACATTTTCCTCTCAATAGATGCAAAAAAATCATTTGACAATGTCCAGCACCCACTTATTTTAAAAACTCTACAAGAAAAGAATACATGGTCTTTATTTAAATCTGATAAAGTTATTGATGAGAAAAAAAACAACTTAATGCTGAATGAATAACTGAAAGCTTTCATTCTAAATTCAGGAACAAGTCAAGGGTATCCTTTGTCACCATTCCAATTCAATATAGTTCTGGAAACATTAGCTAGAGCAATTAGACAAGAAAAACCAATCAAAGGTTTAAAGACAGAAATGGAAAAAGCTAAATGATCATTATTGGAAGGTGACATGATACTCTACACAGAAGACCCCAAAATCTCCACCAAAAGACTTCTTGTTTTAAATAACCAAATTTAGAAGCATAACAAATGCAAACATTCAAAAATCAGTAGCATTTGCACACAAACAACAAATTCACTGAGAGAGATTTTAGGGAAAGAACACATTTCCTAATAGCATAAAAAATGAAATAGCTAGGGGTCAATTTAATGAAGTAAGAGAAAGATTTGTACATTGAAAACTATGGTAATCTGGAAAAAGGATATTCAATAGGATGTCAGAAAAATAGACACATATACCATGTTCTTGGCTAAGAAAAATAAAATAGTGAAGTTGGTCATACCATAAAGGTTGTTGGTTGTACAGAATTACTGTAATTCTGATAAAAATTCCAATGTTATGCATCATAGAATTAGGGAAACATTCCTACAATTCATTTGGAACCAGAAAAGAGCTAGAAGACCAAAATCAATTCTGGGTAACAAAGGCAAGGCAGGAAGGCATCACAATGCCTGCCTTAAAATTATACTACACAGTTACTGTGAGGAAAAGCAGCATGGTAATGAAAAAGAAAGAAGGAAAGAAAGAAAAAATAAAGAAAGAAAGAAAGAAAGAAAGAAAAAAAGAAAGAAAGAAAGAAAGAAAAAAATCCAAAGATCACTGGAACAGAGAACATATAGAAAGTACTCCAAGAATAATTATTTTTGACAAATAGCCTCTTTAATAAATGTTGCCAGAAAAACTAGCTTTCCACAGACTGATTAAAACTAGGCCTATGTCTTTCACCATACTCCAAACCAAATTGAAATGGATCAACGATACAAATTTTAAAACAGAAACACTAAGTTTGTTAAAATGTAAAATAGATAGAACTCTTGGAGACATGGGTATATATTCCTTCGTTCTTTCTTTTCTACTTTATTTCATCTGAGTTGTTATTTTTTCCCTTTGAGAGTGTTCTTTACCTCTCACAACATTTATTACACATTTCAGATTTTATCTGTACTTTTGGGTTCTTACTCTAGGAAGACCACATTTTGCTTACTCATATGGGTCTGGTTTATTTCACTTATGAGAATGGTGTGTAGTTGCATTCATTTATCTATAAAAGTTTCAAGTTTATCTTTCTTTATAGAATAATATACTTCATGGTATACAAGTATCACATATTTTTTATCCATTCATCAGTTGATGAGCATTAGGGTTGTTTCCATGACTTAGCTATTATGAATAGTATTAATATAAACATGGATGCACATATATTGCTGTGGTATGATGTTTTCAGTTTTTCTGGTAAGATGTTTTCAGCTATTCCTAGAAAAGGAATAGCTTGATTGAATGAGACCTCTAATTCTAGATTTTTTGAGAAATTGCAACACTGATTTCAACAGTGGCTATATCTGACTATACCCCAACCAACAGAAAAGAAGGATTCCTTTTCCCCTCAACCTGTCCAGCATTTGTTATTGTTCAACTTCTTGATGATAGCCATTATTTCTTGGGTGAGAGGGAAACTCAGTATTGTTTTAGTAATCATTTTTTGAATGACCAATGCTGTTAAACATTTTTTCGTATATTTATTTTCCATTTGTATTTCTTCATCTGAGATGTGTACATTCATCACAGATATAATTTTTAAATTCTTTGAATTTTGGGGATCTGAATTTTTTTTAATTCTATGCATTTTCTGATAGAAGCCTTTTGCCTAAGAGAGAGTTGGACAAAACTTTTCCCAATTATTGAAATTTCTTTTAACTATGTTGGTGATTTCTTTTGAATTATTTCTCACAATTAATCCATATGTTAATATTGATGCAAAGGATATTAATATGGCTATCATAAATATATACAAATACTTCACACGAAATGAACAAAAATGAATGAAAATATAATTTTGGCAAGAACTTGGAAAAATTGTTGGGAGATAAAATTTTTTAAATCAAAATCTCGTATGAAAGATTTATTGATAATGTTTAACAAAAAAGAGACAGATTTAAAATTATTAAAATTGAAGTCATACAGAGAGAAAAAGCAGAAGTCTAATAGAAAGTCTAAAACCTGTGGCATTATAACAAATTAGCTAAATACAAGGAGTGATAAAAAATAATGTTTCAAAAAATAATCACAGTAAAAAGACATTCTAGTTAATATCAATCCAAATTCTCCCCACTAACTTTGAAAATACTTTTCCCACTGTTATAGCCACTTTCTGAAGTAGTTCTGGATGTCTTCTTTCTTGAATGTTTGTAGTTCTGCCTTAATGGTTGTGTTGATGTCATGAACTGATTCAAATCATGTCATTTTGTCTTTGCCAAAGAGTCAGCGTTACACAGTACAAGATGGCCAAATTTTGATGACATCGTGTGAAGACACTCAAGAAAGAGAGCTTCCAAAACAGCTTGCAAAATACCGAAAATGGTGGGGTAAGAGTGCTCAAAATGAACAAGAGTATTTTGAGGGAAATTAAAGTGCAAGTTTATATTCCATGTTTTCTGAATTCTATTCTTCTGTTTCAGTGCAGGAATATTCTTGAGAATAGAATCAAAATGAAGACAAAACTGAGATTTAAGATACCAGTAAATCTTTATTACAACAAATCAAGAATTGGATTTGTCAGAAAGAAAAGAAAAGAAAGACAACACTTGCGGTGAAAGTTTACATCTGTATGAATGAATCTGTACCACTTAAAATGTTATGCAGATAATAAAAGGAATCATAGCATAAATTATTGGATGACTATTGATTAAATAAAATATGCACATCAGGTTTTATTACATATATAGTAGCAAAATTTTAATAATGTTAGCATAATAGATGGGGACAAAATGAATAATATATAAGCCTTGAATGTAAAATGCTATAACATTAATTTGAAGTGCACTGTAACATATACACAAAATATATTTTTTGAGAAGAATAGATTTTTCTGCTAATGTATTATTATATTTATTTCTAATTGACGCATGATTACATATTTATGGGATATCATTTGATACTTCAAGGCATATATGTCATTTTTTTGGGTTTTTTCTTCATATATATCATTTGTAATGGTTGGATCAGAGTAGGTGGTATATTCAGCACCTCAAGCACTTATTTCTTTATGTTGAGAACATTTAAAAGACTCTCTACAAGATATTTGGAATATACAGTTAAACTTTGTCATCTATAATTCCCTTGATTTTCTTCTTGCATTAAATTTTTCATCTTCTCTTACTTATTTCTTTGGTACAGGGTCTCACTAAACTGCTCAGACTGTTAGTGATCCTCCTGTCTCAGCCTCCCCAGCATTGGTATTGCAGGCATGCACCACCGCACCCAGTCTCATTTTTCAGCATGGCATGCCCCATGTTCCAGGAGCAGCCTAGCATGCGATAGCAGGGATTGAACCCAATCATTGCACTTGTCAGGCAGGTGCTTAGATCACCAAGCTTCTCTCCAGCCCCTCTCTTACTTTGCCATATGTTTTCAAAGTTATGCCTGGTCCTCACTTGAAACTTTGTCCTTGTTAACCACCATCTATTTTCCTATATGAACAACGTTGTTATATCCGGGCAACAAGTGTTTTACTATGTACTTCTCAAGAATATGTAATTAAATATTGAAAGCAGTGAGGAAAAATAATGCTAACACACATAATTGGAGCTAAGCCTACTGTGAAGAAAGCAAAAAGAATAGAATCTTTAAAAATATATAGAGGACTGGCCAGATAGCTCAGTGGAGTAAAACACATGCTTTGGCAGAGCACAGAGGCCAGGGTTTGATTCCCAGGATGCCATGCCTGCCCTGACCCCGGGGCGCACTGTGAGTATGACTGAGACTAAAGTAGTGTCATGCACCTGTAATTCCAGGACTTGGGAGGCTGAAAACAGGAGAATCACTACAAGTCCAATCTATGTAGTGAGACCCTGTACA
>NDGM010923393.1:0-10752 GCA_002564305.1 Octomys mimax
TTTCATATCTTATCCCAGAGACATGTTGGGGCTGCTCAGAATTCTATAGTCATTTAGAGGCTGGGCTGGGATTATGCTAACAGGTGGTGGCATGATGACGTCACCCTGCTCCAAGAGCCAGGTGTACCAGGGCTCTTGTGGTCCATAGAAGCAAAATGAGGTATAAGGGTGGCTGGGGCCCATAATCTGATGGTGCATGTGGGTGTTGGAATGGGGTCTGAGGCAGAAAAAGCCCCTCAGAGATGGGCTGCCACACTGTGACCTGTGATGAGCAAAGCCCAGCCCACAGGAGAGGTATAGATGGCCCGTGCTTCCCACGCATCACCTCTTCCTACCAAGCATCTTTCAGTCCTGACCAAAGAAGTAGTCAAGGTTCACACAAACAGTAGTGGTATTTTATTAAACATGGCAAAAGAAAAGGCTATGCAGAATGAGCCTGGGCCAAGTACAAGCAGGAATAGAAGCGAGCCCTACAGCAGGAAGGCAGCCACCAGACAAGAGCAAAGAGTGGCACAAACTTAACTGCGGCTGTCCTTTCGATATTATCCACTGTCCAGGTCAGCCATTTTATTACCCACCTATGAATCTCATTCTGATGAGATTAACGATAATTAAAAATATGATAGTTTAAAAGGTTAGCCTGGGGCCAGGCTCTGGCTCTAGCTTAGGCACCCAACTGAGTTCAATTCCCAGTTAGCTACTGCATCATCTAAATTCTACCTAGAAGCACAGAGCTAAAAGGTAGGGAGAGTACATTTAATGGGCCCCATATCCTCGTTTTGTCAACAGTAGCTCTGCTTCCACTCCAAACATTCAGAGTTGGGCTTGAGCCTCTGGTTACTCTCACCACTAAAGTCACTTTTGTCTTCTCTGAAATGGAAACACTCTTCCCAAGGGTTCTGGCCTAGTATTTTCTAATCATCTCTGTAACCAAGGAGCCTACCACCAAGCTACCTCCTAGAACTCCTCAGAACTACTCCTTTAATGCATAGGTACTTCCTCTCTTGATTCACCCCAATATCATGGTCACCAAACTTGGCACCAGAAGCACACAGACATGAAGTTAATTGCCCCAAGTCACCCTGCCACAGAGTGTCCTTTGTCATTTCTTTCTCTCAGGTCCTGCATCTGGTTACCTATTATCAGGGACTACCATTTCTATCACGACCAAATGCAGCCTTTTCTTTCCTCCTCCACTGTTCTGCTTTGCTGGAACTGAGGCAGATTAGGGTTGGGGGAATAGGTGGGACCTGTTCAATACAAAACCACAGAGTGCCTACACAGAACCGTTCCCAAAGCCCTGAATGGAAGCTTCTTGCAGGAACTCGAGCAGGCTTTCCACAAGATAGCATAGGCCTGGCGTCAGCCTGGGGAGTGGGTAATCCAGAAAGGATAGTTGCACTGTTCACTCTTGCATGGTGGCCTGCCCTCATGCAGTGGAGCTCACTTCTTTTCCTACTTTTATTTGGCCCCAACTCACTCTGCAGAGCCTTTACTTTTCATACCAGTCAAAAAGTTTTGCTCCTATTTGTGTTTATCCTGACTAGTTCTTTGGTCAGGATCAAAACAACTTAGGAACCACTTTGAAAAGGAGACTGCAGCACCCCAAATGCAGTAACCTGATCACCTTAGCCAGCCAGGAAAGCAGGCAAGACCCTCTGGGCACTATTTTTGTTTCTCTAAAATGCTGTGTTTTTTCTTTCTGCCACAAAAGACCTAGAGGTCCACTTGTTTATCCCCTCCTTCTTCTCTTTCTCAGCTTTGGTCACTCATTGCAGATACAAGTTAGTGAAGGGCAGCCAGAGAGCCTGGTATTAACCCAGCCAGAGAACAGATCATTTCACTGTGCCTTTTTGACCTCATTTTTCTGTTCTGCCTGGTACTTTGCTCAGCTTTCTCACTCATTTGGGGAAAAAATAGTAGTTGGTAACTTGGTAGCCTGCCTGAATAGTTCACTCCTTTTATGTCCGAAGGCTCCTGCTCAACGTTCTCCTCTAAGGCTGTTGCATTCTCAGGATTTTAGCCAACGTCCGCCATCTTGTTTCATCACATGACTGGCTGCTTGTCTCATGACTGGCTGCCATTTTGGATCCACATGGGCTCCACCACATTTGTTTTCCTTCCTTGTTTCTTCTAACAAAATGCACTTAATTTAGAAGCAGCTGGCTGGTGGCTTGAGCAGAACACGACGACAGGCTATAAAGTTTAACTCAAATGACTATGAGTCATGGGTGGAGCCACCCTCATTCTTAGGATTTTTGAGGTTATTTTGCTTTTTTCTTCAAAAGGAAGTTTCTGCCTCTGCTGCCTTAAACACAGTAGCCAAGTTTTCACTATGGAGTAAAGGGAAGAGATATGATTTCTCAAGTGGCTCCACCCAGCTTAGATTGAGCTATCAAGTGGTTAGTGTGGCTAAGTGTGTGTAGGGGGCCTTAATGCCCTGATCTCCTGAGTGTCTTCAAGTGTTAAGTAGAATAATCAAGTGGTTCAACAACATGTCCCTCAGGTGATAATAGGCCCCTAAATGAAGACAAGAATTCCGGAAACTTCATCTCCACTGCTATAAGCAAAGCAGCAGAGTTTTAGCTATGGGGTATGTGGGGGTATTCTTCCCAAGTGGCTCCACCTTGCCTAAGTAGAGCCATCCTGTGGCCCAGTTTGGCTCAGGAAGTCTCAGTGGAGAAAGACTCCACCATGATCTCATGGGAGTTTCAAAGATAGAGCCAGAAAATGGCTGAAACCCTTTCTCTTAGGAGTTAATGGGTCCCGTTATGGATGCAATGAAAGCCCTCACTCAGTAAGACTTCCTTCTGTGCTGCTATGACATTGCTGACATCATCCTAGCTTCAGACAATGATATCTGCTTCCTTAATGCTTGAGTCTCACAGGCATGCTTTGTGGGCTCACTGGCTCTCTTTATTCTGTGTGGAAAGGCATCTCAAGGACTAGAGGCCTTCTTGTCTCTTTCTGTCGGCCCCAAGATAAGCCATAGGGAACCGTATGAACCATACTCCATAGATTTTGCTAGGCCATATCCCTGATCGATGGAAAAGGGTTGATCCTGTTAATTCAGAAAAAGAACAGTTTGTCTACTGTTATAATATGGTTTGGGTGCAATAGGAAGTAGGAAGTGGCAAGAGCTGAGTACTGGACGGAAATTTAAATAATAAGACTATTTTTCAATTTAATTAACTCTGTTTCAAGCATAGAAGGTGGAAGGAATTCCTTCATCTTCAGGATTTTGTGACCCTTTATCTCAAGAAAAGCCTGTAAACTAGGCATTTAGAGTGGGCCCCTGAAAGAGAGAAATCTTTGAGGATCCTGTGCTCAGATCCCTACCTGTCTCTCAAGGAGACATGGGTCTCTCCCATCTGGTTAATGAGGTTAATGAAGAATTGTCAGAAGGGACTCTGGACATCTATGATCAAATTGTTGGACATAGACTTTTCTCTGTTCAATAATTGTAGTCCATAGAAGGCTCAAACAAAAAGGTGAAAATCATAGCCATTGCATTTGGCCATGCTTAAAACTCATGCAAATCATCTAAGGGAGAACCCAATGATAACTGAGGAAAGAGGGTTTGTTTCAAGTGCAAGAAATCTGGACCCAGGGCACACACCTGGTCTAAGTTTGAGGCAGCCAAGCGCCTGGCTTATGACACTGAAGGGTTCACTCTCCCTGCTCCAAGATGTGGGCTAAGCCACCCAAGACCCTCATTTCTTGCTCTGAAGAGGCCCAAAGGAAACTACAGTGCCAGGGCCCATGGTCATCATTTCCTGTGAGGGACCCTGGGTAGCTCTGGATGCTATGGCTCAGCAAATTCAATATATTTTGTTTTCACTTACTTCTTTAGAAAACTGTCCTCTACATCTATAACCATAGTTATGGTTGAGAGAAACCCTAGCTGGATGTTCTTTATTCCTGCTCTTATATATCATTTTGAATCCAGAGGTTTAACCATGAATTTCTAATTGTTCCACAGTGTTCTACTCCCTTCCTAGGAAGAATTTTACTAGTAAAATTAAGGGAAATATTCAAATTCCAGAAAAGGCCAAAATGTATTTTATCTGTTGGAACTATGCCAGGTCTCCTTGACCTAGTTAGCTACAGTAGCTACTGCTGCATGGTATAATGGAATACCTGATTTAAGAACACCTTCTTTCTCTAGAGATCAGAAAAGAGAAGAACTAACTGTTTAGAGTGTCTTAACCCAAAGGCTAGGACAAGAACTCTGCCCAGTGGCATACTTCTGAAGACGTTAGATGGAGTGGCTATACTGAGGGTAGTAGCAGTTACAGCTATGTTAACAGAAGTAGATTTCAGAACAGAAACTAGAAGTCTTGACTCCCTGTCAGGTCAGAGTGATTTGTGAGACCAAAGGTTACTCACAGTTAATAGGAGAATAGCTCAAGGAATATCAGCCTATGCTCTTACAGAGCTATGGCATTATTATAAGACTTGCAGCACTCCCGATCCTAGCTCTCTGATGCCGTCAGACCCAGAAGTTAGCCACTCTTATGAAGAAGTGGTCTCTCACACCTAGACAAGTAGGCAGTGATCTGCCTATCCAAGACCCCGAAGGGGACTAAGAAGAAAGCTATTTCTGAGAACCTCTGAAGAACTGAGGCTCCTTTGCAGAAACCGAGACTCCAGTATTGTTCTGGATGCAGATAAGTAGAGTCACCAGTGACCATGATTCACCACAGTTTAAGTGGGCACCTGTACTGAGGCTTTCGTTTGTAACTAGAGATATTATATGGGTACTCTTCATAAGCCTACAGCTTTCAGACTCTTGACAACTTAACCTCCAGCTTTGAGAGTCTTGTTCTCACAAATAAGTGTGAAAATTTGACCTGCTTCTCATATTGGGGCTAATAATAAAGTTTCTTTCTCTCATCAAACAGAGAAAGAAATGATCATTAATTCTTTTCTAATTGCTTTTTATTCAATTAGGCACAGCCAATGAGCCACAGCCCCCGAAGGTCGTTGGAGGGCACATAACCCCTAGTAGGTAGGATGTGTAATTCCTTCCAGCTCCAAGAAACTATACAAAGCCAAGAGCTCTACTCCCTCAGTACCACACAAAGAATTATGGGGACAAGTGTCTTTCAGAGGGAAATGAAACAAGAAATTAGGCACAGCAAAGCTGGTTGGAGAAATAGGTGTGACCTGCTCTTTACAGAATCTGAGAGCACCTGCACAGGGCAGTTCCCAAAGCCCTGCACTTAGACTTCTTGAAAGAACTCAAGCAGGTTTTCCATAGGATGGCCTAGACCTGCATCAGCCTGGGAGTGAATAATACAAAAAGGACATTTGCTGTTGAGTTATTTAGAGTGGGTTTGCTTATGTTCTAGGGGCCTCTTCTTTTTCTACTTTTACTTGGCCCAAATTCACTCTGCAGGGCCTTTTCTTTTCCTACTTTTACTAAAATTTTGCTACTGTTCATGCTTGTCTTGACTAATTCTTTGGTCAGGACAGAAAGAACTTAGAAACCTCCTACAGAGGAGAATCCAGCACCCTAAACCCAATCACATAACCAATGGGGACTTTCAACCCTTAGCCCCTTGAACTATAATCAGCACACAGCAGCCAGGAGAATGATTTACTACAGAAAAACTTAAACAAGTCTTCCAGTTTCATGTGCTTCTAGTTGGCTCAAAAATCAGTAATTTTGGAGGACATACAGCTAGGCAAGAAACTATAAGTCTCCTACCGTGTTCTGTAGGTAGCATGTCTGCCTTGTGGGTGACAGCAGTGGCTTAGGTTGCAGTCTAGGAACTTGAAAGCCACTGTTGCTGAGAACACTCACCCTTCACTTGAGATGAACTTCTAGCCTGGGGTCAGAAACAGGTCCAGGGCTTTACCCTTCAGCCTGTAGCTTCTGCTGGTCTCAGTGTTTGGGGTAAGGTCTGAACTCCCTCTGAGGTTCTGCAGGTCCCCAAGGCACAGCCTGGATGGGCTGAACTGCCCTCCAATTTCTGACCCTCAAATTATGGGTTGAAGTCCTTACACAAAACTTAGAACCTGATTGCTTTTGTATATAGATGGGATCTACAGAAACATAATGAAGACCAACTGCAGTCACTAGGGGGGCCCTACGCTGCATGGGTTGACCATGAATGGGCTGATCCATCAAAAGAGGCGATGAGGACTGAAGTGGGCACAGAAAGGGATCAGTCAAAGGCAGAGGGAGAAGACCATCCACAAGCCACAACACAGAAGGAACCAGCCCTGCAAAGCCTCGCTTTCAGATATCTCCAAACTTCTGAGAAAGTAAATTTCTGCTGTAAAGCAATCTGCTCTATGGCATGGTGGAGCAGCTTCTTCACGGTTCTGCTTTCAGTGGTTTCAGTGACTCATGACCAGTGACCAAATGTGCCGAATGGACAATTCTGGGCATGATTTATGCTATAAGGTGTGCACCACTCAGAGCAGACAGGCGCAGTCTTGGGTCCTCCCGCTTGCCCCTTCCCACCTGGTGCAAATCGCTTCTGTGGCCAGCTTCGCCCTTCAGCAGTCCTGACCAGGCATCAGTGTCTGTCACTCCGTAGCCGCTTCCTTGCTGTGTTGAGTAGCCTGGTGCCGTCTGAGTAGCCGTGTAGTACTCAGTAATGACCCCAAATGCAAAAGTAGAGATGCCACACATTTTATCGCAGTATATCATTAGAATTACTCTATTTTAAAATTATTAATAATCTCTTACTGGGTCTAATTTATAAATTTAATTTTATCATAGAAATATGTATATTGGAAAAAACAGGATGAGTATAGTTCAGTATTATGCTGGATTTCAGGCATTCATTGGGGCCCTTGATGGTGTCTCCTGACCGTAGAGGGGAAGCACCGGCCCCAGATTTCTCCTGGCTTGCTGTCCAGTCACACTGGCTCTCTCTGAGCTGCTAGCACTGACTGCAGGCTCTCCTGCCTCAGGGCCTTTGCACTGGCTGAACTACCTGCATTTTCTCCTCTTATACCATAATAAGATAAATCTTTCTAAAGGTTTTATGCCCTTGTAGATAAGATCTCAGAGTTTCAGGCTGGAAGGCATGGAGGTAGCCATGCCAGAGTGGGGGAGAAACTCCAAGCAGCATGCTTTTGGAACACCTGAGGTCACCACTGGGGCTGAGTGCTGGAGGCTCTGGCCAAGCATGGGACCTGCCTGTCCCCTCCCTGGTTAAACATTTGCTGCCTTGGCCCCATCTCTAGAGGAGTCCAATGGGCTATTTTCACTCAGCAAATCCCCCTGAAAGGGGCCTATACACACACAGACGTAGGGCTTAGGCAGCACTTTTGTTATTTGGATTTTCATTTAACTAGAACAGAAAAAAACTGTTGTGTGCTCTAATTCCCCCCTGCCCCAGCCACGCCTGGCCAGCCTGAGCTCCACTGGGGCCCAAGTTCACCTTCTAGAGGAAAAAGCAGCAAGATCACCACAGGCCATGTTCAGGCCATGCATCGCTAACAGCTCCGTAGCCTCTCTGCCACTGAGCACACCTGCCATGACAGAGTCTCTCTCCAATCCTGAGTCTCCTACGCTAACAGTGCAGTCCCAGTGGGCCGTCCTTTCCTTCGTGGTCCTGTGTCCTTGCCTTGTCTTACATGACCTCTACCACGGCTGGGAGGCCTGCTCTTATGGCTCTTCCTTCCCCAGCACCCAATTGGACCTTCACCCTGTGTTTGCTAGGCTGTGTGTGACAGCACATGTCCCAGATCAGGGACCAAGTCTCCCTTCTACTCTGGCTCCTTGGAAAACAGCACTTGAACAGAGGCTCCTGACTAAATGGATAAAGGGTGAGCAGACACGTGAATGCCCATGACCTTCCTAGCCCCGTGGAGAAATGCTCTTGGTCTCTGACAATTCATAGTGGTCTGTGGCCCCATTTCAGAGACACACAGCAATCAATCCCAGCAGCTCTGATGTCAGACAGTGCTCAAAGAGCCAGAAGGACTGGCCGCCGAGGAGAAGAAGGGAGGACAGGAAGCCTGTGCACAAGCTGCCTCATGCATGTGGAAAGCGTCTTGCACATGCACCTCTCCCTTCAGCCCATCCTGGTAGGGACTTGCTGGGCTCCTGCCTGAACTACGCCGGGCCTCATTCCTGGGTGACAACCCAGAGTGCAAGAAAAATCTCCCCTTGCCATGCCTGGCCCCTGGAGATGTGGCCACTACTCACTCTGACACTTAGCCCAAGTGGGCTGGGGAACAGGAGGCAGTCCAGCATCTTGAAGATCTCAGAGTGTGAAGAGAGGAGTGAGGAGACTGTGTTCCCCAAACAGATTCTTATTCTTTACATATTGCTGCCAGCTTGTTCAACACAGGTTTCCTGAGGGCCTCGAAGTCAGACTTGGACTGTGCTGTAGAGGAGGCACGATTGGATTGGAGAAGACATAGCCGCTGATGGCAAGCGGCCTCTGAGGGAGACAGGGATGGAGACAGGGAAGGCCCAGAGCGTAGCGGGTCCCTGAATGTCAGGTGCAGCCAGATGTCTTGCTCTAGTGGTGAGCGGAAGCCTTAGGTCATCAGTACACGGGCTTCCCTTCCCCTGTGTGGCAGCTGTGAAGCTGGGGTGAGCTGGAGGCTCCCCTGCTGGGCTCCCTGAGTGATCCTAGAGTAGGACCAGCTCCACCTCCCACCAGCGACCACACACACCAGGCGAGTGCTGTGATACAGATGCGAAGCAAACTTACCTTTCCAGAGCCACTAAGATCTAAGGACTCTTTGCTGTTCATGGGCAAGATTGGCTCCCTATGTAGGAAGGCATGTCCTGGCGACATTCCTTGCCTTCTCTGGGAGCTCAGAACCTGAGATGAGCCTGAGAGTAGCCCAGCACCATGAGGTTTTGTGAACAAAATAATGCATCGACTCGGCTGAACCACAGAAGGAAGAAGATCAAGCCACGGCCACCCCACCATTCACACCTCTGTGGCCCCTGTAGTGCTAGGGAGGTTGGGCCACAGGGAATCCAGTGGGGAGAAAGGAGGGGCTCAGGGAAGCATCGCTGAGCTGAGCTGCACGTGCCTTGATACTGAGTAGTTCTTCAGCCCATTGTTTGGCCTTAGTGAGGCCTGGTAGCAGATCTGCCCTCCCAGGAATGCAGGACCCGCACATCCCTGCTGTGGGCTGCTCTGGGGACTCCAAGCCTGCCCTCCGATGTCTCCTATCCCCAGGTTCCAAGCAGTACCCTGAGGTCCACAGTCTGGACCATCCGGGTGGATGCTTCTTGCACACCAGATTGTATTTCCTGCAATAGGCTGCGGCACCATTCAGCAGGGCAAGCAGCTAGGATGCGGGTGGAAATGCCAGCTAAACAGACAGGAGGAGGGACAAAGGAGCCAGAACCATCTGCAGTGAGGTGTCTCTGCGCGAACAAAATGGAAAGGAAATGCTTATGCAGCCAGGAGCAGAAGAAAGTCACAGTCAGAGAGAACTCAGGCCTGGCCCAGCTTGGGCCTAACCTACCACAGGGGTAGGGGGAGGCCATTTCAGTTCTGTCTTTGTCAGTTTCACGAAATTTTAAATAGGTACATCTTAAATTGCAGAGGAAATAGTCTACCTGAGTTTTCAATTTTTTTATTTTAAAAATTCTTCCCGTTCACAAGTTGACTCAGACATAATTTGCAACACAAGTAAAAAAAAACTCCTCATGGCATAGAGACGCATAAAGTTATTATTTTCAATCTTGTTTTCTTTTCCCTTTTTACAGAGTAACAGCTCCACTGCAGAAGATCAGAAGCGACACCACGTGCTTGCCAGGCCACTTCCTGTTCCTGGAGCAAGGCAATGCCGCCCCGCCCGCCCATGTCAGCCTGAGGTCACGTGACTTGGTTCAGGCCAACACACGTCCACCTGCAGCACATCCTGGCTACAACCATCCCACGAGACTCCTTCTTTACCCACCATGATGACCTAGATGGCCACTTACTGAGAAGGAGCCAGCGCAGATTTGGGGGGAGACAGGGACAATGAAGGATGGGGTGAAGAAGAAAATGGCTGTGTGTGTGCAAGAAATAAACACTGGTCACATTAAATACTTGAGAAATAGGGGGCTCATCTGTTATAGATTAGCTCAGTAAGCCTCACTAAAACTTCCTATATACTTTAATGTTTTATCCACATACTCAGTATTTTCTATTGCATTATAAATTACTTAAAAATAAGTAAAATGATGTAGTCAAACAATTAAGAATTTATTACATAAAGCCAGACAGGCTTAGTGTCTCTTTTTTTATATATATTATATAATATTTATTTATATATTTTATATATTATATAATATATATTTTGTATATATTATATAATATTTATATATATTATATATATTAATACAGGGTCTATAGGGTCTCACTAAACAGATCAAACTTGTAGTGATCCTCCTGTTTTCAGCCTCCTAAATGCTGGGATTATAGGCACATGCCAGCATGCCCAGTCTCAGTCCCCATCTCAGCATGCCCGGGGAGTAGGGCTGGCACAGCATACTAGGGATCGAACCCTGGTCTCTGCTCTTGCCTAACTAAGCAGGCGCTTTAGTCCACTGAGCTATCTGGTAGGCCCCAGGCTTCTTATCTTGGCTTAGCTTCCCATTATTGAACTGCTGTTTGTCATGTACCTGGAAGAAGGTCCACATGCTTTTCCAAGGTGTATGTTCTTGGTCTGTAAGACAAGATCAAGAGAGGGAAAGGAGAAGAGCTGGGAAACATGACAATGTCAAGCCATACAGTTATATGCAGAAGATGGGCAAGGCAATGATCCTGA
>NDGM010923727.1:0-10231 GCA_002564305.1 Octomys mimax
ACTCAGGCCCTTGTGCTTGCCAGGGAAGCACTTATTCTACTGAGCCATCTCCCCAGCCCCGAGATTTTGTTTTTAAAAGGCAGTTCAATTATGTGTATAAAAGCTTTATAAGAGGATTTATCACATAAAACACTTAATAGTTTCAACTCTTAATTAGTTCAGTTGTTCATTATTTCCATATAGTCAGTTGATACATTCGTCTATAATCCAAAAAACTTTTAGCTGTTGGAATCCAGAGTCTTTTGGACCTTAACCCTCTAGCATATACCAGAGGTCACATGTGGCACCTAGGATGTTATGGAAAACACAACTTCATTAATTATATTGTGCATGATTAACAGGGCATAACTTTGGCTAGTAAGAAACTCTAGATGTTTGGATCAAACATAAGAGTTGAATTCTACTGGTTACACATTTACTACCTATACTGAAATACTTTAAGTACAGTTTTGTGTCAAAAGAAATGTTTGATGTGTCTAATTGTCATCAAATCTTTTGTAATACCTTGAATTCGAATCATTTTAGGAATGATATTGGAGGAGTCCTATGGAAAATGTTATTGGCTTTGTTCCTAACTTTGAGATAGAGTATGAACTTTTTGGTTCTTCAGAGTTAAATATGAAGATTAAAAAGATTTTCTGGTGTATTTTCTTAAGTTTCAGGACTTGAGAAATTCAAGGGCTCTGAGAAATCTGACTTGTTGCAACACCATTTCTCATAAAACTGTCCTGGCTCACTGGCACAGCAAGACAGTGGCATGACAAGACAGCTGGATGTAATGAACATGAAACTTAAAAATGTTCAGGAATAAATTTGACATTTATACTTCTTCATCTGAGAAGTGTATATTTATCTAGATGCTGATTTTTGGCATGGATCTTTGAATTTAGGGTTTCTGATTTTTTTAATTTTTATATGCTCTCAATTTTATTCCTTTATCTAAGGAATGACTGATTAAATTTTTTCCAACCTGTGGGTGGTGTTTTAGCTCTAGTGGCAATTTCTTTTCCTATGCAAAAGCTTTGCTATAAGATGAAGTCGCAGTTGTTATTTCTTTATAGTATTTCCCATGAAATCAGGGTTTCGCTCATGAAGTCTTTATTTACACCTATGTCTTCAAGAGATCTACCTGGTTTACCTCTACACATAGTGTTTTGTATTAATATTGGGATATTTGATACAGTTGTGGTTTAGTTTACTGGATGACAAGAGTCATAGGTCTAGTTTTAGTTTTGGCATGTTGAAAGCCAGTTTTTGCAGTACCATTTATTAAAGAGACTACCTTTCTTACTATGAATATATTTGCCCTCTTTATCAATGATAAAGTGGATGAATGTGTTTGGATTAGTTTCTCCATGTTCTAATCTGCTTCTTTCATATCTGTGCCTTTTTACTTATTTCTTTTTGGCCACTATCATGTAGTTTTTGTCATAATAGCTTTTTAGTATAAATTCAAGACAGAAATTGTGATGCTCTCTGCCTTGCCTTTGTTGTTTATAATTGTTTTTGCTATTGTAGGTCTCTTCTGGTTCCAAATGAATTTTAGGATTGCTTTCCCTTATTTTGTGAGGCATGCTAATGGTATTCTGATTGGGATTTCATTAAATTTGTACAACAATTTTGGAAGTATGGCCACTTTTACTATGTCAGTTCTACCTACCCAAAAGCAAGGGATCTTTCCATGTTTTGATATCATCTATAATCTCTTTTGTCAGAGTACTGTAGTTTTCAGTGTAGAGATCTCTTATTGCGTTTATTAAATTGATTCCCAAGTGTTTCATTTTCTTCAATGGTATTGTTAAAAGTATTGTACCGCAAAATAAAAGTATCTATTCACAAAAGGATAGGTATTCAGAATCAAATTGGACATGTAGATAGAGAAGACATTTGAAGATGCCGTTTATTGCCAGCTTCCAAAGTGCTTTTAGGTTAAGAAAATCACATATTCTGAAGAAATTTAGAACTATTTGGTTGGAATTGTGCTAGCATTTTTGATTTACAAGGTTTTATGAGTATCAATTATGTTGTAGGTCTCTGTGATTTGAATATTAGCCTAAGTAATGCCTAAGTTAACAAACATTTTCTCTATTAGCATACCACAATTTTAAGAGGATGTATCTGAATTAAAAACAAACTTCACTCACCCAAAAGCATCCTTAGGAGATTGGCATCGAATATACTAGTGTCAGAACAGGCCTAACATTTCTGATGATATTTCACACTTTCCTTGAGCAGATAAAAATTCTAATATGAAAATATTGACAATTAATTTGAGACTCTTCACCAGTCATCTGTGAAGTCAGCATAATTGATGGGTTTTAGTAGATTTGAATATTCTTCATTGTGGTTTATTATTTTTAGATCAATTATTTTTGATTTAAAATTGTTCAATCTATATTCAGGTCTATATTACACATTTCAATATTACCAATACTCATTAAATTTTTGGTACTTATCACAGAATTTCATTTTTAATGTTGTTGCTATTTTCATTTAAAGGAGTTATTTTTACTTACATTATCTTACCAATCTCCAAAACAAATTTAGGTATGCAAAATATTTCATTTTTGCTAACAATGTTATGGAAGATAGAGAGTTTCATAGTGTTTAACTATGTCAAAATGACATAGTTAAAACTTATGGGAGGATACAGTTCATATTTACTCATGTGCTATAAATCTCCATTTGAATAGACTGTTGGATGGATGGATTGGTGAATCAGTGGATGGATCTAAAGGAGTGATGTATTTTTCATGTTAGTGTTACATGAAAAATAATAACTATCCAAAGATATCCATGGAATACTCTTGGAACCTCTGAATATGTTGCTTTACATCAGAAAAGAAGGACTTCACAGATATAACTGCGTTAAGTATGCTGAACTAGTGGGATTATACTGGATTCTATGACTTGTTCTCAATATAATTACAATAACCTTTTAAGTGAAAGAGGGAGTAAAAAGAGTGAGAGTCATAAAAGTTGTGATAAGGGAGGCAGAAGTCAGAATGATGTAATTTCTGGAAGGGAGACTTTTGCTAAAGAATGTAGGTAACCTATTAGAAGTTAACAGGGACAAAATGTGATGGGGAAAAAGGAAAGAAAAAAATATATATATATAGTAGTTATGAGTGTCATACAACTAGTTTCTCTAGATTATTGAAAAGAAATGTTTGTTCTCATATTGTTTGAATAGGATATCATGCCAAAAACTTGTAGCCAGAATAACTACCATGAAGACAACAATATGCGATGTATTAATTATTGCAACTCTCCTATTAATCTATTTTGAAACTCTACTCTATTGCTATTTTTATGTTTTTCTTTAAAATGAATATGTATAAGTTTATAATTTCAGAGGACATTTGTATAAAATAAAAATTTTGAAAAAGAACGTAGTGAGAAAGAAATGCATACTTCCTGCTATGATTTCAATATTGTTCAATTTTGTACTCATTAAGCTTCGTATGATGGAAGGCTTTATGTTAATAGGACTATTGGGTGGTGTTCTAGAACATTTAAGCGAACCAGTGGGAGGTCTTCAGCTCATTGGGAATATTCTCTTTGATGGTAGCTTGTGTGTGACTCCTTGTATTCTTCTCAAAAGGCTATTATAAAAGGCATAGTCTTGGCCACACCTAGATTTTTCTGCTTTTCCCTATTGATATGTAATCTGTTTGTTTTCTGATGTGTGTCTGAATTGCAATCTGCCATGAGGTGATGCAGCCAGAGTATAAACTGTACTAACTATACAAAACTCACCCAAATTATACTATGCTGTTTGCACTTAAAAGCAACAGAACTTTGACTTAAAAAACACTTTCTAAACAGGTATCCTCTGTCAAGCATTTATTTATTATCAGGAAAAGCAGCTAATATGCTTGTCTAGGGCAACTAGAAAGAACACAATCCAATTGACACCTCCTAGTCAGCTAACTGAGAACTGTTTAGAACTTGTGACATTCAGAATATTGTTTTAAGTCTGTTGTTTCAAAGTAACAAGCTTACGGAAATTTGATACAGTTACAAATAAAGCTAATATCAGAGATAAGATGCAGGGCCAGTGAGATAGCTAATTGGATTAAGCAGCTGCTTTGGCAAGCACAGGGACCAGGGTTGGATCTCTGGTCCCGCATGCCATGCTACCCCTGCCACCAGGGCACGCTGAGCTGGCAATTGAGTCCAGGCACAGTGGTACACATCTGTAATCCCAGAGCTGAGGAGGCTGAAAACAGGAGAATCACATGAGTCTGAGCTGCATAGTGAGACCCTGTAACAAATACACTTAAAAAGAGAGATAAGATGGATTAGATGTAGAAAATAAGAACCAATTCCAAACATATTTCTTTTGTAAATCCATAGGAAAAAATCAGTTTTATAAAATGTTCCTTGACATCACCCATACTTTGTCTTTTCTCATGTACATTATCTGTCTTTCTTTGCTAATTCTTCATGTCGGATTAACAGAATATGCAACTACTCTGGACACTCATAAACTAGGACACAAGAAGCCTAGGCCATGCTACCAGCTGATGACAAATTCATTGGGAGCTAGAAACCTTACTAAGCCAGCAGGACCTGGAAGCTGTGTGTCTTGCGCCTGGCTGACATCAACACACATCAGGGACCAGCAGCCCCGAGCTGATGCCAGCGCCTATCTACATCCCATACTATGCTAGCAGGGATAGGAAACAATATACTACACCTCAAGCAATGCTGTTCTTGTTTGTGGGTTCTCCATAGGACAGGGCAACAGAAGTGTCATTCAACAGACAAACGTGATCAAGGAAAAGACCAACATCCAGAAGGACAGTTTCAGTTCCAGACTGCAGTGTTACTGTACCACATAGACCAAGTGAGAGGCAGTTTTGAGAGATAATATTGGAGAAGGTAAGAGATAAACAGAGGTCTTCTGTGATAACTTAGGAGGCCAAGCTGAGACCAGGAAGGCCATAACGACTTTGTTCTGTGTGGGACATCATGCTTTCTGCATGTAATCATCAAAGGGTCCAAGTCTGGAAAAGAAAGCATTTAGCTTACAGGTGTTCCAGTTCTGGCACAGCTGTCTACATCCAGCAGAATTTAATGGTCTGAATTATTATAGGTCAATATATGAGTAGCCTGATTGTCTACACTGAAATCAAGTTCTCTTTGTTCTGGTTAAAGGTTGTTCATGAATATTTCCTAGGGTTTGTCAATATACAGTTATACTCACTGTCACTGAATTTACTATTATAGCCAAGGTAATACAGTAGTGACTGAAATTTGGCTTTTTTCTATCCCAATACCTGGATTACCTGGAATCATAAATAATAGTGTCACTTTCTCCTGAAGAATGGGGCATTGAGCCAAAAATGTGCAACGTCAGGAAAACCAAACATAAAAGAGAAATATAAAAAGATAAGGCAGCAAAATGCCTTTATGAAACACCTAATCATCAAACCCTGTGAGGGGACATTGTGTGTGTGGGGGGGGGGTGGAAATCATAAGCCACACAGCAGAGCAGGGTAAAGAGTATCAGTAGAGATAAAACAGTTCAATAGAATGCTTGATGAATTTAAAGACCATATAACTAATCAGATAATGACTCTAATGGAGCAAATGAACAGTGAGCCTAGAGTGGAAGACGCTAAAAGATGGGTATTGTAATTAAAAAGACCCAAAACATGAATACCAAGCATGGAAGAGAAGGGGTGACCATAAACAAGTTCCAAAACACTTCCCAAATAAAAAGTCCAGCTATTAAAAACATGATTGAACATATGGGTAGAAGAAGTAACAAATGTGAAGACAGTGTCAAATGTAGAGTACAAGGTTGTGGTCAAAGATTTATTAAGAATATGAATGTACGCTTTTAAAACAACAATGAAACATGAGAAATGAATACAACAAATCCTAGATGACTCAAAAAAAGGGCTAATACAGAGATACCTTGGTGAACAAACTCAATTTATGCCAAACATATATTTAAATACCAAAATGTGTGAAACTGAACATGCTTTACATATAAGCAATCATAGAAAAACAAATAACTAGTTCCACAACCCAAACATTACACTTAAAATTTCATTTTTCCTGGACTTTAACAAATTATGCTATTATTTTTTTTTTCTTTATCATGGTTCTCTCAGTTTTCCTCTTAGGTTTACTGCTGGTATCACTAACTTTCTTTAAAGCCATGATTACAATACTTTATGCAAATAAACTAAGCACAGGAAAAGCACAGTGATGGATATTTCAAAGCACTAACACAAGTACTGTATGTTGTCTGCATGAAAGCTTCTCTTAGAATGAAGCGCTGCTTGTGTGTCTGTGGTGAGTTGTGACACATGATTCAGGTATTTTCAAATCAGATTTTTTTATGTTAATGATGGAGTAAAGTTATGAACTCCAAGCATAATTTTTAAAAATTTGCTGAGTGAGTAGTGGAAAATTTGAGTTGGCTGCTTCTCAACAACCAAAGTATCATTGTGTAAGAGGAATTGGAATTAATGAAAAGTAAAAAGACAAAGAAAATGACATAATAAACAACCCTGATTAAAAACACGGGAAAGTAATTTAACATATAGGTAAGAAAAACATATAGAACCCAAGAGCCATGAACAGGAGAGAAAACAAAACTGCACACCACATAATTAAAATACCAGAAATACAACACAAAAATAGATTGCCAGGAAAAAATCCAACACACAATCAGCTGCCAGAGAAAAGCAGTAAATCAGCTTTGCTGAAAACACATTAGAATTACAATAAATTTCTCAGCACAAAACTTAAAGGCAAGAAAGCATAGAATGAAGTATTTAAAACACTAGTAGGAAAAACAACTTCCAGTCCAGTTTATTATATCCTGAAAAACTGTCTTACAAAATTGATTAAAAAATAAGACATTGCCATGATGAATAAAATCTAACAAAGTTCATGACCACCATAACAGCCCTTCAAAAATTTTTCAAGAAATACTAGAAGTTAATAAAATTAGCAATGCCAAAAACAGATAATAATCTAATCAAAAGCAGTACTGATGAATTTATTTAATGAACATAGGCACAAAAACCTATAATGATATGGCAGCAAACAATGCAACAAATCATCAAGAAGATTATCCACCATGACAAAATAAGCTTCACTCCAGGGAACCAAGTATGATTTGATATATTAAATTCAATAAATATAATTCATGAAATGAACAGAATCAGAGATAAAAAACCATGATAATAGATGCAGAGAAAGACTTCAAAAAATTGAACATATGTTCATGATTAAAAATAAAACCCTGAAGAAATTGATATACAACTTCTTTATCTCAACATGATAGAAGCCATTGTTATGGCTTGTGCCTAGATGTCCCTCCAAATCCTCATGTGATCATATGCAAGGCATTTGCAGAGGTGGCTTGATCTAGTGTGTGATGCTTGAATTGATTCATTATACAATCGCAGGCTAAAGAATACTAGGATTAGGAACATAAGTGCTACCCACATTAACTATCGCACATAAGATATCAGGGGTAGAAAAATCTGTGGTTGTCCTTTGTTGGTTAACTATCTTCTACTTACCTTGAACTGTTTCACCTCTGTCATCCTGTCTACAGTGTCACGCTGCCTTGGAGCCAGCTGATAATAGACTGAAACTTCCACAAATTGTAAACTCAATAGAGATTTTCTCCCTTCACTTGTGGATATTGAGTATTTTGTCTCAGAAATGAGAAACGTAAATAAGACATCCATTTATTACCCTCCTACAGCCAATATATTATTAAATGGGAAAAAAACTAAGAGCCTTCTTTTTAAAATCAGCAACAAGATAAGGATGTCCATTATTGTGGCTTCTGTTCAACATAGCCCTCAGAAAATTAGCCAGATCAATCACCCAGGGAAAGAAGCAAAAATGATATGTGTAGGAAAAGATGAAGTACAGATATCTTTACTTGCAGATGAGATTATACTTTATTTACAAGACCCAAAAAACTTCACTAGGAAACTTTTATAATTGATAAGCAAATTCAGGGCTGTTTCAGTATATAAAACACAAATGTCAATAGTGTTTATGTATAATAACAATAAACTCACAGGAAAACAATACCATTCACAATAAAAACGAAAAATTAAATATTTAGGTATTAACCTAACAAAGGAAGTGAAAGACCTCTACAATGAAAATTACAACATGCTTAAAAAGGAAATCATGGAGAACATTAGAAAAGTAAAATATATTCCCTATTACTGCATGAGAAAAACTAAACAATTATAGTACCTATGTCCTTCCGAACCTGACATGCATATTTAATGCAATACCATTATAGATACCTACATAATTTCTCACAGATCTAAAATAAACAAATTTATAATTTATATGAATTAAGACCCAGAAATGAAGAACAATTTTAGGTAATAAAAACAAAGCACGTGGCATCATCGTCATATATTTGAATTTATACTATGAAAGCACTATGAATAAAACAACATTATACTGGCACAGAAATAAAAATGTAGATCAATAAAAAAGCATAGAAGAGGTACAAACAACCAAAGGCCTATACAGCTAGTTGATATTTGACAAAGTCCCAAATATATACATTGGAGAGTATATAAACTCTATAATAAATGGTGTTAGAGAAATTGGATAATCATGTATAGAAGATTAAGTCGAGATCCATATATTTCAGCATGTACTAAAGTAAAGTGAAAATAGATCAAAGATCTAAATTCTAGAGCTAAATCTCTTAATCTACTGGAAGATAAATAGGTACACATCTTGAAGACATAAGCATTTACTGAATAAAATCCAAATGATAGCAGAAATAATACCAAGAATACCAGCAGTCAAGAAATGAAATCATAGGAAAAGAAAATGCTGTGGCACAACAAAAGAAACTATCAACATAGTGAAGAAAACACTATACAGAATACGAAAATGTTTGCCAGCTATTCTTTGGACACAAGATGAACATCCAAAACATATATAAAACCTGAAAATTTAGGCATCACTCCCATAAAAGGAAATGAACAGCAGAGTGAAAAAAATATATAATTGGAGAAAATATTTGCCAACTATAAATCTCACAAAGGATTAATATACAAAACATAAAAGAAACTAAAATAATTAAACAACAAATTGCTATTAACTCAATTTAAAAATAGATGGTAGAACTCAGTAGGCATTTATCAAAGGAAGACATAAACCTGCCTAATAGGCTATTATGGTTTAGAACAAGAATGTCCTCCAGAAGCTTCAACTGTTCAGAGATGAAGTGTTTGTTTGTGAGGCATTTGTATCATGATGCCTCTATACAGATCAGCACATTAATACACTGCTGACATCTTAACTACATGTGCTGTTAGGAGGTGGGCCCTGGTTGAGAGAAGTGGGTCACTGGGGTGTAACCTAGAAGGGTATGTGTCCCTCCCCAACTCCTGTTTTCTCTCTCAGCTTCCTGGCTATCATGGGATGAGCAACTATACTCCATGCAGACTCTTCTGTCATGCCATTTAAGCATTAGATCCAGTTGAGTTAAGGATGACAAGGTGAGTCAAAATAAACTGCTCTTCACACTATGGTTATTAGGTATTCTGATGAAAAAATGACTAAAACAGACCTTTGGAAAAGAAGTACCTAGCAGCACTAAATTTCAAGAAAATACAATCAACATCATAATGAAATGTCACTTCTCTTCACTAAGAAAATAGAGGACTAGCTGGGTTGAATGAAATCACTAATCCTATGGCTTTATTAATCACATCTTTTTTTTATTTTTAGAAAGAATACAAATATATAAAAAATTAGATGCAATTCAAAATTTCACTACATAAAATAAGAATTTAACAATGGTTGTTATATTATGTAGTGTTGTTTTTGAGACTGGTACAACCACTGAGGAAATCAGTGTAGAGATTCCTCAACAAGCTTGGATTAGAGGTCCCATTCAACCTAGCTTATATCCTCCCTGGTATTTTTCCAAAAGAACTGAAAACATCGTATCACAGTGATATAAGGGAACCCATGTTTATAGCAGTGTGATTTGTCATAACTAAATATTATAAGCAACCCAAATGTCCATCAACTGAGGAATGCATAAAAAATATGTAGTACAATAAACTATTACTCAACTTTATTTTTCCCCATAATTTTATTGACAGAAAAATAGCAATGAGACCGTTTCAAATCAAATTGATAGGACAGTTTCAATAATTAACACATTGTATACATTCTTTCTAGTGGTTAATTGCTGTACAAG
>NDGM010923891.1:0-12909 GCA_002564305.1 Octomys mimax
TTCCTTCATTTTGAGTGTCGGGTATTTGTCCCAGCAACGAGCGAAGAGTAACTAAGACAATACCTTATGGTTCTTATAAGAATCAAATGAGATAATACATACAAAAATGTCAATATAGTCTAGTAAAAGGTAGTTGCTCATTAAATTGAAGTTTTACATTGTTACTGCCTTTAGTACTGCTGTTATCAGTGTACTTTTCTTTTAGAAAGGAACAAATGCTCATGTGTAGTATTTTGTCAGGAGTTAGGGACTATGATTAACTAATTTTCTGCCTATAAGACTCCACAGTTTGTTCCCTTTATGCCTCCCTGATGTAGAAGATAAAGGCCTTTATGATTATAGACTGACACTCAATCGAGTCCTTCAACCTCACTGCTAGTGAAGACAGTTTTGAATTATATCAACTGTTTCAAGATGAGTATCAGTGTGTCTGGAACGTGCCCAGAGTTATGACCTGTTGCATGAATCTCAATTTCTTTATTATTTCCTATTTAGTCAAAATATATAATTGTTTTTGCTTACGGATCTTACTTGCTTGTCTGGTGAACCTAAAGCCTCAATACCTTGTTTCTTGATTGACTTTTTCTGATGAGGACATAATCATTTCTTGTTTTCATTTTAATGGACCTTGTAGAAGTCATGCGTTGCAGCCCAGGGAGATGGCTCAGTGAAATAAACAGTTCCCTGGCAAGCATACGGGCCTCAGTTCAATCCCCAGTTCCGCAAAAACAAATAAAATAAAATAAAAATAAAAAAATAGAGGTCATGTGCTATCGTATTTCTGCATATAAGACTAACCATTATTTGGAAACTCTTACTAGTGAGCATCTTATACCATTGAATCATGTTAGACTATCCTACCTCCTTGGAAATTTGTGCTGCTACTTCTAAATGTGCTGCAGAGTTATGGGTACTGCTACTTTGCTTCTTTAGAAGCTATTGGTTTAGTACAAGAGCACAGACCAGTTTTTCTTCAGGATTATTTTCATTCCCTACAGGATTTGTAAAGTTCTAGCAGGTCTTATGGTCGAACTTACATGTTTTATGCCAAAATTATATGCACTCAGGTGCACCCACACATTTGTAAATAACAATGCTTCATCTATTGTGTTAAAAATAATTCAGATTTTTTTTCATTCTTCTCCATGATTTTCTCCCTTTGTTCATTTAGAAATACCTATTCTGCACCTTCAGTATGTGCTCTACTAGGATCAGGAGATACCATGATGAAGAAGACAAATTGATAAACTCAGGGAACTTAATTTCTGCTGCATTAGGGCTCACTAAGAATATTTTATGCAAGATTCCGAGGCCCTCTCATATTCTTATTATCCTTGTAGAGCATCTTTTAAAGTATTATGCATAACATCTATTAACTTACAAAATAATTCCTTTGCAAATAAAATGCATTTTTGGCTATGAGTAACATAAAGAACAACAATGGTAGACATTCTTATATACTCACAAAGTTACCAGTACTAAGAAGAAATAATTATTTTCACTTTGTCAAATTCTATGACACAAAACCTATAGATTTCTGTTTACTTAAGAATGAAAGAACTAACTGCCAAGTTAATTGGCCTCATCCCATCAGACCTTTGCCATCATTCTGTAAATTAGGAAAATGCGATGAACATTTTATCGGACCAGCTTTATGTCAACAGCTACTCTTTTCAATTCAGCTCAAAATCCATTTACAATGCCCAGTCCAATCCAGAGTAACTAGAAGAGCCAACCAAATGTTCCAAATGGAAAAGAACTCATCACTTCTTCTTGTTTACATCTTTCATTGTCAATAGGCAATTAATCACCAGCTTCCATCTTAGTCCTCTAAGAAATTTTCTAGTGACTTATTGTAATAACTAAGGAGAAAAACTTCCAATAACATAATATGCATAATGTGCATTTTAATTGGAAGGTAATTTAGATATTTATTTAGGCCATGTTCATGTACAAGATATTTCTAGTGATGGAAAGCTGCTTTGGTGGTGCTAATTATGATAAATTACTAACAATGGTTTCCAACATTAGGTGTTCAGCCAAAATAATCAATACACCAAAAATTAAGCATAGACATTGAAAATTTGCTACACGCACTTTTTATTGAATTTTTCAAAACGTCTTTCCTTTTAACCTTTTCTGTGTACCAGAGCATGAGTTTTCTAGTTGCATTAATATCTCTGCATTGATGAAACAACTTTAAAATAAAAATGGTTGATCACCTAGGCATGGGATTCTGGAATTTCCCACAATGTGCTTAACTCACAGAAGAACTGCACTGTTAATACACTTTTGAGATAACTCAAGTAAGCTTTAGTTTCCTCAGAAATCAACTTTTTTTGGTATAAGAGGTGCCAAACTGTATGGAAACCAGTTAGATGAAAATTGATTTTGAAAATTATTCATTTAATCTCACAGTTGCTGTCAGTGAAAAAATAAAATAAGGCAATTTCCATATTAAAAGAAATCAAATGCAAAAGGAACACACTTAGAATCATGCAAAGCCCATTTAAAAATTGGTCAAACAATTAGAATTTCTGCTGTCAAAAAGTGAAGCTATTTTTCTTCTTTAGGCCTACTACAAAAGAGCCTGGTTCTGGACATTTAAAAATACTTCATAATCAATAACACTTCCCATATTTTATTGGCTTTTTAAATGTATAGACCACAATGAAAACAGATTATGTCCAGAAAGGCTGGTTCCTGGTCTTCCAGAACAATGCTTCAAGTGTGCAGTTTTTAAACTTGTTTCCATACTTTAAAGCTTCAAAGTATACAATAAATAATTCAAGCCTTTTCATATCCACCACTCATTTTATGAAATATAATATCACAGATATAAATTAAGCCACTCATACATCTTTTCCTACTTTTATTTTCTCCTTTCCTCAGAAGGAAACAATGTCATAAATTTGGCGTTATTTCCATGCATATTTACTATTAGTTTATATATATCCATAAATAACATGTAACTTTTCTTTGCAATTAATGTATTTTTCTATATTTTCCTAATTCCTTCAGCATTGTGATTTTTGAGATTCACCTAAGTTGCTGCACACAGCTCTAGCTGAATAATCTCTACTCCTCTATGTATTTCATTCATATACCACAAATTCATATTTTGAAGCTGTGCATTCAGGTTGTTTTCATCTTTTTTCTGTGATAAATAATGCCACTGTGATCATATTGCCTGGTACTTTAGCAGATGTACATCAGAGTAGAATCACTATACTATAAGGTATATGTGCATCTTCAGCTTTCCAAATAATGCCAAATGGTTTTCCAGAGTAATTGCACCAATTCTCGTGCTCACCAGAATGTCTTTGTTCTTCAGAAAATTATTTATTTGCTACTTCAACATTACTTACTAATTTACTTCTTTTGAAAAGTGATGCCAATCCAGTCATTTTGATAACTGGGAGTTCATTTGTAGAACTAAATAAATGACATTAACCTCCTAATTATAAGCCCCACCAACCTAAGGACAAAACTGGTAGGACAGGACTTTCATCATGAACAAATCCCCCCCTCCTCTATGCTATTAGCTTCCACTGATTTGATGCCTGTCCTCTTAGCACAGCCCTGCTACAACCAGTCACTAGCTATATTCCAGCCAGCTCCCATTCTCCTCAGAGATTTCTTTCCAATTACTTACTTATTCATATATCAAGCCAGCCATGCACTTATTCAGCCAATATATACTGTCTGTAATGTTACAGGACTGAAAATGACCTCTGTAATACAGGGCTAAAGGTAAGGAGAAGAGTCACAGCAGACAAGACTGGTAACTCATCTTCTTCCTGTTTTCACATTGTTGTTCATCCTTTTTCTCTTCTTCCTCCTCTTTCTTTTCTTCCTCTTCCTTTTCCTTGTTCTTCTTTTTAGTGGTACCTAGAATCAAACTAAGGACCTCACATTTGTCAGGCAAGCACTGTGCTGCTGAGTTATATCCCCAAACCCAGCAACACTTCTTTTAACAAAAAAATAAATCAAGGTTAAAATGAGTGAGTATATTGGATACATAGTATGAGTTAATATATGCATGACTAAATACAATACAGTCACTCTGGTGTATAACATTTATACACTAATACGACCCTTACTGTCCCAATGCAAAGTGAATACAATGTAAGACATCATTTATTGAATGCTCAATTTTGAGGCCCAAAAGAATTATTTTTAATTCTATAGCAGCACTATCAAATAAGGATATTATTTTATCCATTATTGAAAAAGTAACTGAACCAAAGAAAAAATCAGCTACTGCCCAAGGTCTGTTACTAAGAGACTGACCTAAGATTCAAAACCTGATCTAACCTATCAATGCATAGCATCTTATAGCTGATAGTAAGAATTTTAAACACCGTGAGCCAGACAAGGAAAATGTAGTTTTCCATTCCAAGATGCTATATGCAGCAGAGAAAGACAGGATGTAATTTGCTGATGTGATTTTTTGCCAAGAAAACATCAAAGGAGTCTTTAATCACTATGAGTGGGCTGAGGTTCCATTGCTCATTATAGATGGTACTTTCCTCAGGACAAGGTCACGGTGTACAAGACTTGATATACTGTCCAGCCTGGTTTTTTGTCAGCAGAGCTAAGAACTTTACCTCTGAATTCAGAATCCTTCCACAAAAAGTTTCTACAGAATCCATTAATGAAGGATATGATAGCAGCTAAACGGAGCTGAGAGGTCATAAGCAGTCTCTGAACTCTGCAATGCAGGATTTCTCTGTATTCCACAACTATGACAAAACTAGGTGAGAGGGAAAAAATGACCTCAAGAAGTCAATCCCAGAAGAATTTTAAAAAATGGCAGCTGGCAGATACATTGCTGCAACCTAAAGAAACTTGGAAAGCATACCTTGTGTGCTTCCACAGAATGATGGGCTTCCCTTAAATGACACTCACTCAAGAACATTGCAACTGTCTATAGTTTCCTGCCTGTTTCCTCCACCAAGACTACACAAGTCATGTCTGCATCTTGTACAATGAATAACCACTAAGACAACAAAATGCAATATATTAATTATTAAAACTGTCCTATTAATCGGTTTTGAAACTGTCTCATTGCTATTCGTTTCTCAATAAAATTATTTAAAAAATAAAATAAAATCCTACCCAACATTGAAAAAAAACCCTATATAAGTCCATGAAAGGCAGCACTGTATTTGTCATTTCACTCTTACAATTAAAGCTCAGTGCATGTGGGATGTATGAATTAATGAATAAACAAATGAATTCTGGCTGAAAATTCTATTTCCCTTTCTTCTGTGAAGAAGAAAGCTAAAATTTATCTGGTTAAAGCATTATAAGAAGCAGAAAAGCAGGACCTCATTGATCTTCAAAATATCTCTAACACTTATTTACCACTTACATGTCATGTTTCATTCTAATTTATACCTATTAACATATTTATTCTTCTCAAACTATCTGTTAAGGTACATGCTATCAGTATCTCCACTTAACAGATGAGGAAACTAAGGCATAGAAAATTTAATGACTCACCTAATATCCTTCAACTAGGAAGCACTGGAGTTGAGGTTTCAAACGAGTGTGTCCTCAAAGCCTATAAACAGAAAAATAATATAGTCTTATTTTTTTTGTTTTTGTCCCAAGATAAGTGCTGATAACTCAACAGCCACTATTTTACCATGTGTATGTGGCTAGTCCTTCAGACTAGGCTATGTAATACTTTAGCGACCTGACCCCATACCAATGGATTTCTACTCCTGAGTTTAATGCCATTCATTTATTTCTATAAAGTGCCAGACTATGCTCTGTACAGGGAAACATGAAGTTGAGACACACTAACACTGTACCTTGGATAAATTATCTGGGCCTCTGGCATCAGTCAAAACTGGTGCCAGCTCTGAAATTTACTAATGATAAAGACTTAATGCATCACTTGTACGCTGCCTCTAAATTTCTTTTCTGTAAAAACATAATATTAATATCTCCTTCAAAGAATGCTTGAAGCCACAAATACAGTAGGTTATGAAAAATTCTTAATAGAGATCCTGGATTGGAAAGACTATTCAACAAATGTGTTACTTGTAGAATTTATTTTACTCCTCTGAAAAATGGAAACCCCAATTCACATCTTCAAGGATGGTTTTGAGAACAAAAGAGCCATAGAATGTGTGCCTAGAAATAAGCTATATTATGCTGTTATGTCCCTCTTCGGCTCATTTTCTCTTCCTTCACTCACAAGCCATTTTACTTACCACTCTACCAAATTGCTCTTCTTTAAAAGGTCAACTATGATTTTAAAAATGTCAAACTTAATGCTCTTTTCACAAATCTTATCCTATTTTCACTATGTGTTACTTTTAACTGACCATCACTCTGTCTTAAATCTCTCCCTTCTTGATCAGTCCAAACTTGCATTCTCTTGACTTTGCTTCTGCTGTTGCCACACAGATGTATTTCCTGCAAGCTCTCTTTTTTCCTCGTATTTCCTTTTTTCAATTAGTGGTTTTACTACCTTATCAAGCTACCATATTTTGAAGTCCTAGTAATATCTTTCAGTTGCACTCATTAGTTTTTGTCCAAACCTAATGGTAGTTACTTCATTGATGGCAGTTTCAAACTGCTCTGCTATTTCCTTTTATAGCCTTCACATTAAAAAAAAAAACCTTAAGAAGTTATTTTTCAATATAGACTGTATGAATAATGTGATGACATTTTTAAGACAGCAAACATCTTAATCCATCATCTCACCTTCAAAGTTCTTTAGGAATGCAGCTGCCTTCTAAATTTAATAGTTCATTCCCTTTAGCATTTCCCAAAGTGAACCTAACCTTCACTATAGAATTGTATCTATTCAAGTTATTCTTTCGTTTGAACAGTCCTGCACAAATGCCCCCCTCCTTGAAAGACATCCTAGGCATCAAAAACACAATTACTGGTTCAGATAGATTGCTCAGTGGCATAAAAGCCTACCTGGAAAGTGCCAGGTCCTGAGTTCCATCCTTAGCACCAAAAAAGAAAAAAGAAAAAAATATAAAAGAAAATAAAAACAGAAAAGCAGTTATCTTTTTTAACAAAAATTAATTTTTGTTTCTTAAAGAGAGTACAAATTAGAATTAAAAGAGAAAAATATTAAAAGGGATACAGAATTTCACTTAAGAAAGTAATATGTATTTCACAGTATTTGCTGTAATACATAGTGTTGTCTTCCAAAAAATTATCATACTACCAGATACATGAATGTAAAATTAGAAGGAGAAATATATTAGAAATTAAGAAGAAAAAAATACAAGCAATTGAAAAATGGAGATAAAATAAATTAAAGTGTTAATGGCTTCTTCACATAGACCAGCAGAAATGCACAGAACAGTTGTCCAAACCATCCTACTTACATACATAGATATCTATCTCTCCCCCATTCCCTCTCCTGTTCTTTTCAACTCGGTAACTTTCTTTTTGAATAAGTTCATTCCCTTTTCCTGGTATCAATTGTACCCTTCAAATTCCATTTTTCTCTTTCAGGTTCTCACACTAAGGAGACAATACAATGTTCGCACATGTGGGTCTGATTTATTTCACTTAAGACTATGTTTTCTAGTTATATACATTTACCAACAAAAGACTCAAATTTATCCTATTTTATAGCTGGATAATACTTCGTTGTGTAAAAATACCACCTTTTCTTTATCCATTCTTCAGTTGATGGGCATCTGGGTTGTTTCCAGGATTTACCTATAGCAAATTTTGCTGCTATAAATATGGGTACAAGTATATCGCTGTGGTATGAGGTTTTCTGGAAAAATATCCAGGAGGGGAATAGTTGAATTGAATGGCATCTCCAATCCTAACTTTTGAAGGAATCTCCACACTGATTTCCATAGTGCTTGTACCAGTCTGTACTCCCACCAGCAGTGCAGAAGTGTTCCTTTTTCTCCACAGCCTCTCAAGCATTTGTTATTGGCTGACCTCTTGATGTTAGCCGTTCTTTCTGGGGAGAGATGGAATCTTTCTGATCAACTTCCCTTGATGTACCTAGGGTCTTTCAGGCAGAGTAGTTCATCCTGGTTACCTTTTGCCCCCTCCCTCATGGTCAAGAGAGAAAGAGGGAGAATGCTATCATAGATCGGGGTCTAGTAATGTGTCTCAGCTCACCGGGTCCAGATCTATGAAGTTTGAACTCATCCTGATGTGCCTGGCTTGGATTTGGCTGCTCTCCTCACTTCTTCCTCCTGCAGTCTGTGGAAGTGTACCCGCTGTGCCCTTCTGGCAAGATGTTCTGCTTCTGGATTAGCTGGGTGCCTCTGGCCCCTAGCAGCTCTGAAGGGACTTCAGCTGGAGATTTTCACACTAGGCTTCTATGCTGGGACTGGGAGGGGTCTGGAGGGGTCCCAAGAACACAGTGGAATGTCTCACACAGCAGGCCTGGGCTGGGTCTGGAGGGGTCGGTCAGGTACAGTGGAGCAGAAGCTCTCCCATACACATGACAGGCCTGGGCTGGGACTTGTGTGGTGGAATCTCAGTGCTGATTTAATTTCCATTTCTCAAATGACTAATGATGTTGAACATTTTTTTTCATATATTTATTTGTCTTTTGTATTTCTTCCTCTGAGAAGTGTATATTCATCTCAGATGCCCTTTATACCTTCCTAAAACTTCACCTAAACCATGTAAACATCTTTGAAGACCTCAGTGGAACTAGATTCTCTCTTTCTCTCTCTCTCTCTCAGTAACTAAGTTTTACATTCTTCATGGAGATTTCCATAGTGGACCTTGTATTATAATGATTTAGATTTAAACCTTTCTCATGGACTAGATTTTATCTACTTAAGGAAAAAGAAGATAATTTATGTTATTGTATTTGAATTACCTAAAGAATCAAAGGGTTTTACATATGACAGAAGCTCAGGAAATATTTCTATTTGTGTGCATATATGAATGCAAATCAATGGATAGACTGCAGAAGTCTAACCAAACTCTACTACCCGGTCTAATAAATGCCTTGGGTATAATACTGAATTCATAAAACTACTCCATTATCAGCAGCATATAACCAGCAAGTGAGTCATTCACATTATTTAACAATTTGGAGGCCATCAACTGAGATAATCTTAGGACTCCACTGGACTTGCTCACTGCACCTTTAGACAAATATACTAAATATGGATGCTCATAAAGCGCAGTGGTCAGCCTGTCCTTGTGAGCCTATCATCATTAATTCACCCTTAAAATGTAAAGTGTCACAATTATGGTAAGCATTGATAATTCCCAGCATAATAGTAGTGATAATAGCAGGTAGTTTCTGAAAAGTATTCCCATGTTTCAATAATACATCCTGAATGCTATACTTAAAGCAGTCTCCTAAGTAGAGAAAGTAATTAAAATATTCCAATAATAACAGTTTGTGAGAAGAGTTTACAGTTCTAGCTTGAAGTTGGTTACTTGTATCTTTACTTTTAAACTCTTGGTAGCATCATTGACAGAATCTCATTTTTTACAATTACTGGAATGAGTTGATCTTGTTTGATAATGCTAAAATCATAGAACGGCTGTAATCCAAGCAAGCTCTAAAATTTGTTGAGTCCCAAAAAAAGAATCTGTAACCCTACATGAAGAAAGCACTGTATCTGACAATCCCTTACCTGCTGAAACTGTCTGCTCTGTACCAAAGAACAATTTAAGAGTGCACAATTTATAAGAAACACCAATCTATAGTGAATAAAAACCAATGAATTTGAAACCTACCAGACATGAGTTTGAAAACTTCCCTTCTCCTAGTCTTATAAGATGGAGACAGTAACACTCATTTTTTATTATAAAATTATGTGACATAATATGGCCAAAGTTGTTGAGGACAAGCTTTAGACAAATGTATGACTGATGACTCATAGAAAGTACTCAATACATAGTAGCTAGTATTCTCATTTTGAATTGGTATATGAGAAAAGTCCAAAATCATGAACTTCATATTCTTAAGGATCAATTCACATATTTATGATTGTATGAATGAAGTCCTTTGTCCTGAGTGTCAGGTATTTTTGAAAGTTGAACTTGAGAGTCCCCGGCACTCTGGAGCTCATAGTATCTAGGACATATGTAAATGATGCCTACTGCAAGTTATGGTGACTACTGAGACAGAGCCAAGTACAGTAGGGTTTAGAAAAAATACTGAGGAAAGTAGTGAGACTTAAGTTTAAATATTAAAGAAGCAATTATTGCCTTGATAAAGAAAAAAAAGAGCATTTTACCAGAGGATACAGCATAAGAGGAGAGTAGCTGATGTTTTTTTGTTGTAGTAGATGAGAATCCCAGTTGTACCTAGTACCTCAGATAAAGTCCTTTAGTTTCTGACCCCTTACATAAAAAGAAAATAGGGCAGACAGAGAAAATCTATATTGTTCTTCAGATAATAGTTCAGACTGCTAACCCTTGTGGTGGAATAGAAAACTTACAACATCCTTTGTGCAGCTAAAAAAGCAAATTATTTAAAATACAAACCAACACTATACTAAATGGGAAAAAAAGACAATGCTACTTTAGTTAAACATAGTAAGTTGAAGATATTTGGGGATTCTTAAAGAGTAGTCATAAGAGATATTAAGATGCAGGAAGATTTGGACTAGTTGGGAAAAACTACTATGTGAGTATAAATAAAGACAATCATCAATCATATCTTTTTCCAGAATGGACAGATTTTTTATTTTTGTGTACCATTATTGCTTTACTGAGCTATTATCTTCAACATTCATGAGGTAGTTAGGAGGACTTTGAAGTCCTCAACTATTTAACTCTGGTATTGGTAAATATTGTCTCTTCACTTTAGTATGAATATATTATTCTGAAAGTATCATGAAAGGAAATGAATCAAGAAACATCACTATGGATTTCGTCCTCTAAAGGTGAAACTGCTATCCTGAATATAGTGCTTAAGTGGTTAAGATATCTCTGTCATTATCAGTGTCATTCTTGTCATCATTGTCACTAGTAGTGGTTTTATTGTTAAAGCAAGAACATCTCCTATTCCAAAAGAGTGAGTTGGGTTCTTCCAAATGTCTTGCACTGTTTCTGGTGTCACGCATTGACCAGTGTGAATGGAATTATAATTTATAATGTAAAGAACACGACCAATCTTAATCAAAAGGCATTGTGACTGTGGCTAAGTCATACATAATTTTTAAAATTTATTTGTTACAGGGTCTTGCTAGACAGATCAAGGCTGATCCTCCTGTCTTAGCCTTCCCAGCACTGAGATTCCAGGCCTGCACCACAATGGCCAGCTTTGGGGTTGGCACTGCATACCCAGAGTCCCATGGCTGGCACTGCATGCGGTACAAGGGATTGAATTTGGGTTTTTGCACTTTCCATGCAGGCACTTAGACCCCTGAGCTATCTCCCCAACCAACTGTGACTAATTCTTGACATTACCAGCCACGGACATGAATGTATTAAGAGTAGAAGGTCATGTGTCATCACATTAACAAGTCCTAAGTATGGTTGTGTATTGTATGTAGACTTATCATGAGACACTATCTGCATCCACCCAAGAGAAAATAAATATTCCACCTGAAAACGTAATATCAGAAAAGGAGGAAAGAAAACAACTTGAAATCCTCTACTCCCTGTCTTTTCTTTGTACTTAAAAACTGACCAACCAACAAATTTTTCTACATATCACACTTTGGGCTTTGTTTTTCCTGCAAAGCTTGTTTGAAGTGCCATTAGGAAATATTTCTGCCCAGCCAGGTTACTGTGGATTTACAGCTCTCCTGTCAGGCCAGGGCAGACTCCAAGTAGAAACCACCTAATTGGCTGTCAACCTGTCAGTTTTACGCTTAGCCTTTTCTTTAAAATCTTTCCTACCCCACAAACAAGGCCTTTCTGAAAGATCGTAGGAAAACATTGGAAGTGTACCTATAGTAGGTGAGCAAAGGGGTGGGTAATCATACTGAACTGGTCCTTCAACACTTGTAAATATTACGAAGCTGCTCCCACTGTTAAGGTGGGTTAGCCTTGTTTGAGACAGTCAAAATGGCTGCGTACTATGCTCACAAACTGATTAGCTCACACCTGGAAGGGAAGGATTAGGGTAGCAAACCCAATGAGAAAGCCCTTTGTAAAGGGAATTTATGGCTGTCTAATACAACGATTAACACTAAGCACCTACAAGCTGTTACTATAGCACCATGACTTCTTCAGAGCCAAGAAAATAAAGACTAAAATCAAACATTTTCAGCATGTGGATGTATCTACCCTACTGGTCTTTGAATATAACATCATTTCTATGAGGCTGAGTTCGGAAACTGAATTCAAAACTTGGCTCTACTAAAATCATAGCTGTGTGGCACAAAGTAAGACATTTAACTTCTTTGAAGAGTCTTACATTCCAGGATTATTGTGAGTTTACAAGTGAATTTATTTTATCTTTATTATGTTTGTTCCATAATTTTATTGAGAAACAAATAGCAATGAGACAGCTTCAAATCAAATTAGTAGGAGAGCTTCAATAATTAACACATTGCATACATTCTTCCTAGTGGTTAATTGATGTACAAGAAATGGAATTGATATTCTATTACAAACACAATTAGAACAAATCCCTCTATTCATTAAGAGCATGTAACTATATATCTATCCTAACCACTTTGGATACACAAATAAAAAGTGGACATTCATCTGTATCCCACTTTTTGTTACGTTCCGTCATTTAAATATTACAGGTATGTAAACTCAGCAAAATAATCTGAAAGAGTTCAGTAGTCCATAACAGAATTGGGTCTTCTGCATCAATGGCAATGTCAAAAATTGTTCACCTGAATCCCCTACAGCTCAACATAACACCATGGCTTAACTTTTTATACTTTGTTTTCATACTTTTCCAATGGATGGTTAAGACCAAGATAAAGCAAGACCTATGCAACAAGAGTTGTAGCTTTTGGGTCT
>NDGM010924267.1:0-12011 GCA_002564305.1 Octomys mimax
GAATCAGAGATGATGCAGTAGTCCTGCACACATGTAGCAGGCATGTGTGTCTGGGTGAGGTGCCTAGTGTCCTAGAGAAGTCTGGGCATGTTACTTCTCCGAGTGACAACTTCCTTCCCTCAAGATATATCTTATGCAGTGAAGATATCTCAGAGCTGATCGCAGGTGATGGAACTGCTGGAAAGTTCCACTCAAAGCAAGGAGGTTTGCCAATGAAGAGAGAAGAAAGAAAGCCTGCTAAGTCTGAAATCTTACAAGTTGGCCCATTTAACCCTTGGCTTAGGTCTGTGGTGACCTTCCTGCTGTAGTGTGATGCTGTTTTTAGTGCTACCCCCTTATTAACACCCACCTGCCATAATTTGAGGCTCTTTGTGCCCAGTTCTAAATGGCCTGGCCGTGCCACAACCTTCTGGGGCCTTCTCTGAATCCCCCAGTTTATTTGTAGAAGTGGATCTAGAAGGTGGCTCAGCAGCAGTCCCCAGTAGGGCACTGGGGAGCAGGACTATGGTGCAGAGCGATCTGCCCGGGACCCCCAAGACATTCTTTTTATCCTACAGCAAGAGGGGACATGGGTCCAGCTTCTGCTCTCTAGACTTTCTTCTAAGTAGAAGCCCATGTTCTCAAGAAGATGACCCAGACTCGGTGTCTGTCATTCTTAAGCATCCACCGGGTACCCCAATGAGCAACTAAAACCCAGAGTGCCTGAAGCCATTTCCACCTTTTTGCCCCCAAACCAGCTCTCCCTGAGCACCCAGCTCTTCTGATGCAGGGCTGCAGCAGTCTCCTGGGCATGTGGCTGGCAGTGCTGAGTCATTCCTCGTGTCTTCCTCTGTTTTGTTTCCCGGCTAATCAATTATTAAATCACTTTGCATTATTCCTCCAACTGGCCCTCTCCCACCCGCACTCTGGGAGCCACTGTTGCTCAGTCAGGCTGTCATCTGCTTTCATTTGGGGCGTTGCTGGCATCTCCCACGTGGCCTCCCTGGCTCTGCAATCCTCCAGTCCCTTTTCCTAATGCCCCGCCACTTGTGCTCCCTTTGCCACTGCCCCACCTGGCGTCTCCACCCACAGCACCTTCTTCTCACCTCCACAGACTGGCGGCTCAAGCCTAAGGGGTCCCCTTCTACTTCCCAGGACACTGCACTCCTGCCACACTGCCTTTGCTAATGCAGTTGTCTCCAGTGCCTCGAATCCTTTCTCCCTTTCCAGCCTTTTAGCTAAATTCTAGCCATTTTTTAACACTTGATAGCATCCCTGGCTGAGTTGCACCCTGTGGTTTTAGAAAATAGGATGAGGAGAAGCTGGGAAAAGTTGCTAGCAGTTTGCTCCGAAGTAGAAAATTTAGTCCACCCCTGGGGCAGACTTTGGTTTTGTTTTGGGGAAAATCAACATGAACCCAACACTAGATAGTCACCATCAGCCTGAACACAGATGGTAGCTGTTCTGGTTCAGCAGTGCAGATAGCAGGGCCCTGGGAGAGGGGGCTGCACGCATTGTGGCCTTTTGCTTCCCTATGGCTTGAGGGGAGGAATTGTGGAGGGAGGGAACAAAAAGGGTCCCCCTGGAGGTGACTGAAGTTGGCCAGTTGCTTGAACCCAGAATCCAGGCATAAATGTCCTCTTGAAGAGTTGGGAGGGGCTCTAGTGTTGTCACTTTGGGGTACAGGTAATGCATCTTGGGCTAGAGCTGTGGACTCTGTTGACCTCATGTGGCACCCAGCATCTCTCTAGTACCCGAGGGGCATGGGTCAAGACAGTACCTGTAGGGCCTGGGAACCCCATAGAAGCAGCAAAGGCAGAGGGTCCTTTTGTGGGCCTCCACAAGCCCTGTCATGGCCACAGTACCCGGACACACTTGTGACATCATGTGACACACCTACAGGGAGCTCTCAGAAATCCTGCATGTCGCATGGGATGGCAATCGGTGTCATTGTACCTCACAGTTAAGGCATTAACAAACCATTTATACCCAGAGAAGTGAAAACAAGACACACCAGAGATAGAAACCCACACTATATTGTTAACCATGGTTGCCTCTGGGTGCCAGTATGGTAGCAAATTCATATTCTTTATATTTCAGTGAAACCTTCCAGGGTTCCTACGAGAAGCGTTTGTAACTAGAAAAACCAAAGCTATGAATAAGGAATATTTTATCTTCCTTCTCCTTCAAAGCTCAGTGGAAGTCTTTGTACCACTGAAGGGCCAACAGGGGCTCAGGTGTAGAGCGGATAGGAGGGCACCACACGGCAGCCAACGCATGCGCAGTTTATTCCTCATCCTGGGTTTCCTGTGTCAGTCCTGTCAGATGGGGTCCCTTGGGCATAAGGGACCCCTCTCCTGCCACTGGCCCAACACTCAGTCCTCTTGCTGGAGCTGCTTCTCAGAATGTGCTGGGCCTGCTGCTGCCCTGGGCCCCCACACCTGCAGATCTCTTCCCTCTGCACCGTGATCACCCACATTTGTGATTCAAACATCAGTTCTCAATGTGGCTTTCCCTGAGCCTTTAAGACTGTACGCCCTGGGCCGGTGGAATAGCTCAGCAGACTAAAGCACCTGCTTAGGCAAGTGCAGAGACCACGGTTGATCCCTGGCACAACGTACAGTGCTAGCCCCACTCTCATGGCAGGCTGAGCAGGCCAGAGTCTGGGCGGAGTGGCGCAGGCCTGTAATCCCTGTGCTGGGGAGGCTGAAAGCAGGAGGATCACCATGAGTCCAAGCTGCGTAAGGAGACCCTGCAACAACCAAATACATTTTTAAAAAAAATTGTACACCCTACTGGCACTGTCCACACTTCCTACTTTATTTTTCCCTACTACATACATCATCAATCACCTCACAAACTATGTATTATATTTATTATCTACCTCCTTATATTAATTTTTTTCCTATACTGGGGACTGAACAATGAGCTATACTCTCAGACTTTTTTTTGTTTTTTGAGACAGGCTCTCATTAAGTTGCTAAGCCGCCCAGGCTGGGCTTAAACTTGTAACCTTCCTGCCTCAGCCTCTCAAGAGTTTTGGGATTTCAGGTGTGTGCCACCATGTCTAGCAATATCTGACAGAACACCAAAGCTCAGCAAGGTTAGGTAACTGAGTAGTGATCCTCTTGTCTCAGCCTCCCTGGTACTGGGATTGCAGGTGTACGCCAACTTGCCCAGTTGGCACAGCAGGCCTGGGCTTCCAGGGCATAGCATGCAGTACCAGGCATCGAATTCAGGACCTCGTGCTTGCCAGGCAGGTGCTTATGCCACCAAGATGTCTCCTCAGCCCTCTTCTCGGACCTTAGGGCTTCCTTCGTTAGGCTGCCTAAGCCGGCCCTCACCTCACGGCCACAGGGCTACTGCAGCAGGTCTGGGCGATGTCTCAGAGATATCAGCCCTCACAAATGAGCTCCGCTTCCATGCAGAGAACTACAACCAGGGAAGGCAACTTGCTCCAGGGCTTTCTTAGACCTCCACCCTCCAGCCAGGGTGCTCTAGGACAGGTGTGTCTAATCCAGGCCCATAGCCACAGGTGCCCAGGGCAGCCAGTGACACAGCCCCCCGACTGGAAACTTCTGATGCTGTCATTGTTTAGTCACTGTTTTCGTGACTGCACAGTGCTTGCGCACAGACTACATGTAGCGGAGGTCACAGGGGGTGCTAACTGCCTCCCGTGCCTGCCACGCCCAGTCAGTCAAACTGCAATTCCTATGTATCAGGGGTCACCTGCTGTGAATGTGTGACTTGTCCTGAAAACAAGCAAATACTGGTCATATCTTAACCTACCTACATGTGTGTATACCTGTGAAGACAGGTGTTTATGGTTATTAAACAGACATGTAAGCGTTCTTGTTTAATTAAGCTTGGGCTTGTGTTATTTTGTAAACGAGCTTAATAGGTTCAAAAGAACAACAAAGTTTTGTTACTTATATAGATGAATTATGCATTTTATATGCACCCCAATATAATTCCTCTTTACTCGGTATGGTCCAGACAAGCTATGGGGGTGGCACCAGGGTCTGATGTGAGTGAGCCATGCCAGTGGTTTCTTCCCTTCCCCCAGAGCCCCATTTTCCCATCAGGAGGTTGGCTCCTCCCTAAGAACTCTGAAGAACAGTGTGTAACACCGGTGAGAACCCGCAGGTCTTAGGTTCAAGCTCTGGGGCTGTCCCTACTAGATATGGCATGAACTTGGCAAAGTCATTTAACGTGTCCATGGAAAGGCCCGAATTATTCTTTCCTGTGGCTTCTCCTATTGTCTTAGCTACTTTCCTCATCACTGGGACAAAATACCCAGCAGCACAACTTAAAAGAGGAGAGGTTTGTTTTGGCTGTTTCAGTTTACAGTCAGCTGGTTCCAAGGCAGGAGAGCATGGCAGATGAATATTGGGAAGGCAAATCTGCTCATCTCAGGGCCTCTGGGAAGCAGAGCATGGAGTGGCTGAGGGGAAGCTATCCTCCCAGGCCACGCCCACTGACCCACCTCTTCCACGAAGACTTCTTGTAACAGCAAGTCAGCTCTAAATCCGTATAATCCAATCACCTTCCCAAAGCCCCACCTAGGTGTGCATGAAGCTCTTAGTGGACATCTAGATATACACCATTACAGTATCCTAACGTTGGCAATGCTAGGCCTGCCACGCAGGGCTGTGTGCAGACCCACAAGACCATGTGGTTGTCATAGTTAGCACCATGCCTGGCTCAGAGGCTTAATAAACCCTGGCTGCCACTGTTATTGGTCATGACTTGGCTTGGGAACTAGGCAAAGTCTGACGTCGGCTGGTGGGCTGGGGTGCGGGGTACAGCTTGCAGCTCACCCCTTTTCCGATCATCTACCAAACTTTCTTAGATCTCTGCTCCTCAGACTGCAGTTCCTTGGTCAAGGTCAAAGTTGTGACTTTTAAAAGTCCTCCATGAAGACACTTTCTGGAATACGTAACCTCCTTGCTCAGTGTACTGCTTCTGCTGGGAGGTTAATTATTGCCATCTCTGCTGGTCTGCACAAATTTGAGGGATAATTTGCACAAGTATCAGCTGCCCCTGTGACCAAGGCATGGTGCATAATTACCTCAGGTGGAGAATGATTGAGCCTGCAAATGCAGAACTGATTTGCAGAGGCTGCAAATGAGCTGCCACCTCTGGTTCACCGAGTGTCTGCTGGATACTGGGGCTTCAGCTGACGTGGGTCTTTCCAAGGACCTCCCTCCACTGGGTTGGAAATCTCAGCTCCGGCGAATGTCAAGCTCCCTGCAGTGTCTGCGAGTGAACTCTTTCCCATTGTCCAAGACGCGTTCAGAACTCCCAAGGGAACTGTCTCACTAGCTTGGCTTCCTGGTTGTACTATAATTATGACTTGGGATAATCCACCCGCCAACACTCACTCAATCCTTCCCACACCAAACATACAGTGTTTTGCCCAAGAACAGCTAGTTGTTTTGGAAGGGGAAGGAGATGGGGAAGCTTTTCTCTCTTGTGAGTGGTCACAAGCACTATGGGAATCCATCTCTCGCCCTTGCCATGGCCAATGTCTGCACTACACGTGTGCCCCAAGGCCACACTCTGCACTTCTGAGAAGTTAATGATGGCATCGGCGACATGGGCAGTCTTTCATCCTATGGCAAGAGTAGCAGTTCTGCTGGCCTCTGTGCCATCTGGAAACAGCGCTGAGATTCACACTGCAGGTCCACAGGCACTACTGGATTGCTTCACGGCATGAAAGACTAAGTTGAGGCTTATAGGAAAGGGCAGACTAAACAGTGAGGAAACACAGTCTTTAAAGGCAAAATCTGTTAAGATTAAGCAAAATCACACATTCAGCATGTAGTCAGCTATCTGAGAACACCACAGAGAAAGTAGGCAGAACTGGAATCGGTGTTCACAGATGATTCCCCAGTTTTATTTCAGCTTCCTTTTTACCCTCCTGCAGGCCGGCACCTTGTCATCATTACCTCAGCTCTATGGCCCTTGCATCTCAAGAGATGGTAGTGTCTGAACAAAGATGAGTCAGGTGACAGGTGACCGAACTCTGGAAGGAGTCCCAAAAAAGAAATGTAGAACAGTGACAAGTGTTGGCTCTCGACTCCGCCAGCCTCCAGCTTCAGTCCTGGTTCCGACTATCTGTGAGCCTCTGAGAACTTCTGAGTTCATTTGCTTAGTGAAAATGGAACCGATAGTATCTGTCCTGTGAGACTGTTATGGAAAAAACACCTTTGGTCCACAGATGTTTACTAAATGGTACTGTAGTTAGTCCTGCCTTTGCCATAGGTACTACGTCTGATGTTGGGCAAAGCCAACTCTGTCATGATAAAATGGAGAGTATTTCTATACTTCTTCATTCCCTTAAAGCCTGCAGGGGAAGCTGGAGATAACTGGTTACATATGCCTTATTTACCTCTTGGAGTTGTGAAAGCTAAAACCATGCACAAGATACTGCAGGGCAGGAAGGGGCATAATGTGTTAGAATGAGGCACACCAGATTTGGGGGCAAGAGGCCTGGGTTCCAGTCTTCATAGTCTTTTTTTTTTTTTTTTTGGTAGAACCAGGGTTGCTATTCTTTTACCCACCAAGTGACCTTAGGCAAATCATCAAATAACTCTGACCCCTTATCCAACCAGAGGTTCACACACTACCAACCTCTCAGCCACTGAGAACATACAAACATGAGAAATTGTCATTGTTCTTTGAGGGCAAAGTCAGTCTTCCTATTTGATGAATTCTACTGGGGATCAAACTCAGGGCCCACTGCATTATTTTCAGTCTTTCCATTTTAATAATTTTGGCACCTAGCAAAGTTGTCGGCAAAACAGTGGGCATTCAGTATTTTTGTTTTGTTTAATGAATTATAAACTAGTTAGAAGTCATATTTTTAATCTTTCCTAGGCTTTTTTTTTCCTATAAACTGATAGCTTTGGTCTGATTTGTTGGATTCCTGGGCCCTGTCCCAAAGTTATCTGTATTCCACACCAATCTTACAACACTCAGAAATGTTATTTGACACAACTGAAAGCAGAAAATTAATGACAAAGAGAACAAAAAACAACTCTTTAATGACAGCTGTAGGGAGAGTTTCGCAATCCACCCCCCTCCATCTCTGGTGTGGGTTCCATTCCAGTAAGTTCCCTATTATTATATACACTTTCTTTAGGATTTTTTCTCCCCCAGAGTGGAGGTGGTAGGCATTGCAGAGTCCAGAGCAGCTAGCAGATGCTTCTTCTTGGTATTAAGGGTGTGAGGGATGCCTTAGAGGTCTCCACCCAGTGGGAGAGGGCCAAAGAAAAGCAGCAGGTAGAAACACAGAGGAGCACCATGCTTCTGGATGTCAGGGGAAGAGATCTTAAAACCAGGACACACCAGATGTACTCTCTATCCTACTGCACAGTATTTTAGAACTGTTACATTAACTGCTCTCTCAGGGCTTTGGGAGAAGAGTGAAACTTAGGGAAGGTGAGAGAGAGGGACAGAGAAGCTAAAATGTCCATGGGCACCATCATTGTGCATTGTGACAAACTGTCCTAGAACAAGACCACAGGCAAATGTAGGGCATTTCCCAAGACTTCTGCAATAGCAAGTCTTTTTCTCAAGGCATTGAGAGGCATGATTTTAAACACCACACCTAACCTCATTCTCCTTTCCACCTCCTTGTTCTACTCTTCCCCACCCAGAGACCGAGGGGACTTACCCAGGGTAACCTCAAGCACTCCTCATCATTCACAACTGTGTTAGGTGTCCTTTGTAGTCTTTTCTCTCTTTAACTTCTGGTTTATGTATATATTCCCCAATTCTATAAAAAATAGGATGTATTCTATCCTCAAATGCCCAAAATAATTATTCAAAAATTCAAGATGTTCAATATGTGTTTAATTTATTAAATGTTCAAGGTACACTTCTAATTTATTGAGTTGTTTTTCTGGATACTATAACATCTAGGCAAATAATGGTGCATGTCAGTCTTTCAAAAAAAAAACAACAACAGACAAAAAGTGTTGGAGACTAGACATGGAATCAGCTGTTTTTTCCCCTTAGTACATCATCATTATGTTAAGATCTTTCAAACAATTTAAGTAACAGCATTCCCATGCTGCATAATCTTTTCAAGATCACAGTAAAGTTCTTCAATCTATTTTTAAAACACTAACAAAACTCTACAAAAAGACCAATTTCATATATATAATGTAATACACCCTAACAAGCTACAAAACCAAAAAAGTTTCATAATTTCTTTAGAAATAATGACTCTCCCCCTACCTATACTAATGACTCAGGACAGTGGATTCCACATCCACAGGGCCTTCGTGGCTACTGCCTTCGTGGCTACCTTTCCACCTACTCTCACCTCCGGCTGGTGCAGGTAGACTCTCACTCACACTGGCCTCAGCCCTGGCCCTGCTGATTTCATCTGCTACAGGCCCACGATGCTGCAATGGCCAGTGCTGGGGTTCTTTCTTATGGAGCCTGGCCACAGAGTGTAGGACTTTCACCTTGCTGATTTCCAGGTTGCTTCGGGGACCTTAAAAGAATTCATATTCCCGTGGAATGGAGTGGGGCACCTGCTTGTAACTGATGTATCACTATTGCACGGCTTGTCTTCCACAAGCCGCTTGGGTACCCAAGAAGGAAGTGATACTTTTAAGTAAGTACCCCCAAACGGCGCAGCATCTCCCAGACTTGGGCCTCTCTGGCACTACTATTACCTTTCACGCACTTAAGACCCAGGATCATCACAAAGAGACCCATCAGGGCATCTCCTCCTAGATCCTCCTCCTCCTCTGGAGGTTCGAGGCTTTGATCGGGATGTAAGTATAGTGCTTGCGGTCGAGCTGTCAGCTGGACACCAAAGGCATCCCGCAGGCGCTCTGCGGCCCTTGCGATGATCCCGGGAGCGTATTTCACCATCGTTGAGCGCGCGATGGGACTCTTCCTGTCCTTCATCAGCAGAAACCGCGCCAACTCGGCCACGGCGCGGCTCAGGCGGCGGCGTGCCCGCACCGCGTCAGCTCCGCCGCCTCTCCGGGCGTGGGCGGGCCCCGCGGCCCTCTCCTCCCTCTCCGCGCCGAGGTCCCCCTTGGGGGGCTCCTGCAGGACGAGGCTCCAGGCCGCCCCTCGACAGGCGGTCGCGGCCTGGGTCTTACCGTCACGGCCGCCATCCTGCGGCCGCTCTGCCCGAGGGTCCAGGAGACCCCCGCACGCGCTCGGGGTTCTGCAACAGGCAGGCAGAACAGCGCGCCCAGGGGCCAGGACCCGGACCGAAGGGCTGGACGGCGGAGGAGGAGTGGGCGCGACGGCAAAGGGCCTGGGCAGCCGCGGGACCCGGCGCCGCAGCGTGGGAACCGCTGTCTCAGCGCCGCGGGCGCGCCAGGCCGGCAGCCGCGCGTTGCCTCAGCTCGCCCCGCCCCTCCGCTCCGGCCACTTCCGGCCGCCTCTGCCAAGATGGCGGCCCCGGGCCCGCGCGAAGCCCTTCCCCTTCCGGTCTCTGTAGGTCCTGGGTATGCGCTGCCTGGAAGGCTGGGAAAGTTGAAGGGAAAGGGGGTATAATCTAGACTTTTTCATTCAGGACATGTTTCAGTAGCAAGGGATAGGGTAGTAATGGAGTTTCTTTGTTTGTTTGTTTGTTTGTTTGTTTTTATAAGTGTGGCTAGCTCTTATCTTGAGTGCTTTCCTGTGGCTAAAGCGCAGAGTACATGGAGACCAACACTGGAAGATAAGGCTTCTGGGACCACCTAGTGAAGGGCCGCGACCGGGATGCTAGGCAAACTGAAGTTTATGCTGGACACAGTAGGGAAAGACTATAGCGGGAGCAAAGGATTTCTGGGCCGGGTCTGCGACTTTGTTCTGTGGAGGCAGTGTGGAGGATGGATTGGAGTGGACCTTTCTAAAGCTGGTAATCCAATTTGGAGGATTATAGTGGAGAATGGGAACTGGGACTGGAAGGAAACATGGAGACGCTCAGAAGTATTGGCCAATGGATAATTATGATGATAAGGACAGAAGGTTCTATGTCAATAAGAGGAAAATGGTAAGATATAATTGAGGAATAGTGAATAGTTGGAGGAAAGGAAGTAGTCCAGCCCCCGCCCAGCCCCTACTTGTGGCATTCCCAGCCAAACTTATCTACTTTGGGGGCCTATTTTAAACTTCACCTTTCCAAAGTCTTCCTTAGTCACCGTGCATGGAATTTGTTGACTGTCATCTTTGAGTCACCATAACAATCTGTATCTATTTGACATCTATGTATATAGGCGAGGCTCTATTGTAAGCACTTTTCAAATGTTAATTCAATTGATTCTAATTATCATCCTCACTTTATAGATGAATGTATTTTTTCCTGTAGTATTTGATATTTTGTAGCTGTATACTTTTGGTATTACCTAAACTCCTTCAGTTACCTTATCAGGACAATGGATATAATAGTGTTTGGAGATAATGTAAAGTAGTACATGTATGCATTTAACACAGTGCTTGACACATACTGAGTATTCCATAAATGTTAACTGCATTATTATTGAGTACTTACCCTGCTAGGTAAGTAGTGTTATCCACATTTTACAAGTGTGGTGCCACACAAAGAGGTTAAGTAACTTGCCCAGCATCTTGCAGCTGGGATTTGAACCCAAACAGTATGACCATGCTCTTAATCACTACATTAATAGATGTTAATTGTTATTATTATTTACCACACTTTATATTGTAATTATTTTTGTTTTTATGCCTTTACCTTCCCCAAACCAAACATCCTAAAAACTAAGGCCATGTTTTTTATCATTTAAAGAGCCTCTGAAATTTGGCACTCAGTATATACTTGTTGAAGAATAAATGGTGAAGATTTTATTTTATTCCATAGGAAATAACTTATTTTAACTAAGCTTAAAGTCTTGCTGGGGAGATAGCTCAGTAGCATAAGCACCTGCCTGGCAAATGTATAGTCCTGAGTTCAATCCCTGGTACTGGAAAAGGAAAAAAATAAAATTTGGGCCCAGGGAGATAGCTCAGTAGAATAAGTGCTTGCCTGGCAAGCACAGGGTCCTAAGTTCAATTCCCAGTACCGCATTTTATAAGTAAAGTCTAAATAGACTTTTCTAGATATTAACATGAAACATGTCTTTCAAAAATATATGTCCATTAATACATGGCTTACAAAAACTGAAAGTGTGTGACTAGAGCAGTAGGATGTTTATTACAGTCTAGCTTGAGGCCATTATTAGTTTGTTTTATGCCACACATTTTATGTACAATGTAATTTAGTCCTCACAAATCCTTATTAGGAAGGTATTATTACCCTCATTTTACAAATGGGAAAACAATCACAGAGAGGTTAAGTCACCTGTCTGAGACTGCCTATTTGTCCTGTAGTAAACCTGAAAGGTAACCCCAGATCTGCCTACTCTTAAAGCCTGTACATAGGACCACCAGGCTGTGGACAACCTAGTGAGCCACCCTACCTAAGAGGCAAGTGCTAAAAGTAAAAATAATCTCTTTACAAGTTTTTTTGTCATTGCAAGCATGGCTGAGAGGATATGCAGAAGGACCATACAGTAGAAAAATTGAATGGAAAGAATTTTGAGGGAACAATTAACAGTAATATAGCTGGATTTTAAAACTGAATAAAAATATAATATTTGTGATAAAAAGGAACAAATTACATCATGAGTGAGTCTGGCAGACACATTGAATGAAAGGAAAAAGATACAGCCAGATATGGTGGTGCATGCATGTAATCCTAATCCCAGCATTCTGGCAGGCTGAGGCAGGATCCCAAGTTTAGGTCCAACCTGGGCAATTTAGTGACTTAGTGAGTTCGTCTCTCAAAAAATAAAAAGGAGTGTGGGGATATAGCTCAGTGATACAGTGCCTGCCTGGCAAGAACAAAGTCCTGAGTTCAGTCCTCAGTACAAAAAAAAAAAAAAAATAGGGCTGGGGACATAGCTCAGTGCAAAAGATCTGGGTTTGATTCTTAATACCACAGAAGGAGGAAGAGGGCTGGTGAGATGGCTCAGTGGTCTAAAGCACCTACTTAGAACAAGCTTACCAAAGCA
>NDGM010924352.1:0-10773 GCA_002564305.1 Octomys mimax
TATTAATGAGTTTTGAAACTGTCTCATTGCTATTTGTTTCTCAATAAAATAAAATAAAAATAAAAAAATAAAGCACCTGCAAGCAGACGCAGTGGTCAGGAGTTCAATCCCCTGGCCTGCTGTGCTGGCCCCAACCCCAGGATGCGCTGAGAGACGCTATTGAGACTGGGCCTGGTGGCACACCTGTAATCCCAGTACTTGGGAGGCTGTAAGCAGGAGAATCACTATGAGCTCGATCTAGTGGTGAGACCCTGGGCACCCTGTAGACCCTTCCCAAAAAAACCAAAAAAAAAAAAAAACCATAGTAAATGTGTAAGTTAAAAAATCCTATTACAAAAAAGACACATTTCTATTATCCCCTCATAATATTTGGACACACTTAATGCCATCATTCTTGCCATTGTCTTAAGTAGTTCTGGGAGTCATCTCTTATGAGTGCCTAGTTGCACAGTGGTGGCTATCCCAGTTCAAAACGTCTGCCTTTCGTGGTCATTTTGTCTTAGGAAAGAGCCGGAACACTTACAGTGCCAGACCTGTAGGAGGAAAGCCCCTCGTGTGTTTAGGAGTTGCCTTTCTATTAGATGGCACTCAGAAGCAGCGTTCACCATATTTGTAATCACGTCTTGTAAAGATGCTCACAGAAGACCTCCAGAACTGCGTCAGAGAATGGCAAAGCAGTGGGTTAAGTGTGTTTGAAGTGAGGCAGAGTACTTTTAGGGGGATTAATAGCAATGTGTCTTTTACTGTGATTTATAAAAATGTAAACTATTTTTTGATTGGCTGTTATGTGTCAGATACCAAGCACAATGTAGCAACAGATGCTTACTGAGTACCTACGATGTGCCAGGTAGTACCAAGAGTGTGCCACCCAAGCAGATGTTTCTGGGCTCACGGAACCTTAGCTGAACAGCCTGCAGCAGGCACTCAGAGACAGTTCATTCTCACTGGGGTTCCATCGTCCTCAGTTACCACAGCAACACTGTAAAGTAAAAACTACCCAAATCCAGAGATTTCCCTCCATCCACATTGTGCTCAGTATTTTTGCCCCTGTGTCTGTGGAAGAACCAGGAGCCTCTGCCCCAAGTGGGGCTGATGCCAGCTGTCAGTGGCCGGCTACCTACAGAGTTGTTGGTACTGATTGTGCTGTCTGCCCCCTCTGGGGCACTTGGCTCTGCTCAGTGGATCTTGTCCCCTAGCAGGATAACCCAGGCCACTCTCACCATGAAAGCAGATGTCAGTGAAAGAAAGTGGAAAGGCACAGATATTTTAAGTTTCTGCCCTGTCAATCCATTGACCAAAGCAAAGCACATATCTAAGCAAGCCTAGCCTTAGGATGGGCAGACCCCATGAAATTAGAGGACAAAAGGTTTGTGTACAGGGAATGGATAAAGCATGGTGTTAGTAATAGAATCAGTTATTTTAAGAGTCAAAATAAAATATTAGCCAGAAGTCTCAGGTTTAGCAGAGGCACTAAAGGTGGGGTACTCTGGTTGCCACTGATAGGACACAGGGACCCAGAGGCCAAACTAATCCCTGAAGAGGCTTCTGGGAGCAGGAATGGTCTCTCCTTTCTTTTGTTAGGCAACTAGGAAGCTGAGACCCTTAGAGGGGACTTGTCCCAGCCAGGAGTAAAGGTGGAACACTTTTCTTGGCCCAGAGCCCAGCTTTCCTCCTGTGAGGGTGGGAGCAGCCTCGCCCACTCTCCCTCCAGCTGTTCTTTCTCTCAGTCCTCCCAGAGCTGCAGTTCCGGCCGCCAGAACCTCCGCCTGCAGAGTGACTCCAGCAGCAGCACCCAGGTACCTGTCCAGCAGCCCCTCTGGGGCAGTGAGAGCAGGGGCTGTCCTCTGCTGGCTGCTTTCTGTGTTGTGTTCTAGCTGTTAATGCTAGCACTAAAAGTAGATTTTTAGCAGTACAGTACCATCTGTCTGACTTTATGAATCCATCGTCCCTGTCAGATAGTAAAATGTTGAAGAGAAAGCTAAGCAGACTTCCTTCTTTTCCTTCACCTCACACGCCCTGCTTTGGAATAACACCACTCTCGACAGACTGCATCCTTTCAGCACCTTCCGCATGCTTTCACATAGGCAGAAGTATGTAGATAAATATAACAACGGTTGGTGATAAAGATTTCTATGGAAATGCCATCATGAATGTGTTTAACAATATTCCATTTTACTTGAGAGATAATTCACTGATACTGAAGAGAAAAATAAAACGCAAAAATGCACATGGCACATCATCTTTTGTATGATAAAAGGAAACCTTTGAAAGTAAAAATTTTTACTCTGAAACTAAAAAATATTTACATGTATTAAATTAATAAAGAAAAGTGCTTAAAGCACAAGTCATGTAGCTGAAGAGTGCTTGTCCAGCATGTGAAAGCTCTGGGTTCCATGCCTAGCACTGCAAAACTACAAAACAAAACGTATGAGACTGACTGTAAATCCAGTTGAAGGGAAGGGCCTAAGGATGCAAAGAACAACAAATAATAAATCCTTAAAATGTATTCTGGAAATATTTTCATAGTATTTCATATATAGCTGACTGGTTTTAGAAATTGATTGGGAATAGCCTTTCACATGGATATGGTAAGCCTTTTAGCCTGTTTCTTACATGAACTTCTTACTGTGGAAAAATTATGCACACATGATGAAAGCTTATATGACAGGGTTGCTCTCCCAGTGCAATCTCGTGGGAGTCCATGGCAGTGCTGTCCTGTTTCTTTCTAAAGCATTCGATGCCTATGCGAGCACTCAGACCCCTTCTTTCTCAGTCCCAAGTGGAGGCATATATTATGTGTTGTTCTTCCTCACCCTTCTCACTCATAGGGTAATGTCCCCTGCATGCATGTTCATCCTGAAACCTGTCCCCTGCTGTTGAATATTTATGTTGCTGCCCCATTGGTGCCACCCTGCACATCCCAGCCCATCTATCTTTGTGTGACCTGCTGCAGGTGTTTGAGTCCGTGGATGAAGTTGAGCAAGTGGAGGCAGAAGGCAGGTTGGAGGAGAAGCAGCCCAAGATCCCCAATGGGAACGTGGCAAATGGCACTTGCTCCCCAGATTCTGGTCATCCTTCTTCCCACAACTTCTCTTCCGGCCTCTCTGAGCATTCAGAGCCCAGTCTGAGCACAGAAGACAGTGTCTTAGATGCCCAGCGGATCATGCCTCCCGTGCTTCAGCCTGGGGACAGCAGCGTGGATGATGGGCAGAGCAGTGAGGCCACCACTTCCCGGGATGAGGCCCCTCGGGAGGAGCTGGCTGTGCAGGACAGCCTGGAGAGCGACCTTCTGGCCAATGGGAGCATGGATGAGTTCATGTCCATCACTGGCAGCATGGACGTGGCCCTGCCCGAAAAGGACAGTGCCACAATGGAGGGCTGGCATGGTGGGGAGGAAAAGCACAGCCAGGCGGACAGTGAGGACAACCTCTCTGAGGAGCCAGAGATGGAAAGCCTCTTCCCTGCCCTGGCTTCTCTGGCTGTGACCACTTCTGCCAACAGCGAGGCATCCCCTGTGTCTTCCAGTGGGGTCACCTACTCTGTAAGTTACAAGGACTCTCTTCTACCTGCTTTTTGCCTCCAATGAGGGGCAGGGGGTTAGGGATGTACTACAGCTTCATTTATCCAGATTGCCCCAGGAGTAACAGCACTGATTTGTTCCATTTTCCCTGTCATGGAGGAGTCGCTGTGGAAACCATTTTGGAGAGAGAGTAATATAGGCTGAGCATCTCAAATCCAAGATCTGAAGTGCTCCAGGCTGAGCACAGTGGCACGCACCTGTCACCCCAGCTACTCAAGCAGCTGGAACAGGAGCTTCACTTGGGCCTATAAGTTCAAGGCCAGCTTAGGCAAATAGTAAGACCCAGTTCAAAAATTAAAAATAAAAGTGCTTCAAAATCTGAGGCTTTGTAAGCACCTAGTTGACCTCACAAGTAGAAAATTTCACACCTGACTTTACATGTTACATTGCAGTTAAAATGCACAAAAATATTGTATAAAATTACCTTCAGGCTATGTGTGTAAAGTATATGTGAAACATCAGTATTTCATGTTTAGATACAGGTCCTGTGCCCAAGAATATCTCTGTCTATATGCACAGATTTTATTTATTTATTTATTTATTTATTTATTTATTTATTTTGTGATACTGGGGATTGAACTCAGGACCTTGCACTTGCCAGGCAAGCACTTATTTTACTGAATTATCTTCCCCAACCCCTTATATGCATAGATTTTAAGACCCCCAAATAATCCCAAATGCTCTGATCCCAAGCTTTTCAGATAAAAGATACTCCATATGCAGGGTATATAAAGAGTACAGTCTTAGGCAGGCATAGTGACACACATGTTATCCTGCTCTTAGAAGACCTGAGGCGAGAGAATCAAGTTCAAGACCAGCCAGGAATACATAGCAAGGCTCTGTCTCAAAACCAAAAGCACAACCTTTGCAGTGAACAGTTTTTTGGGTTCACATTCCTACTTCAGCTCATCACTTTAACCTGCCTGTGCCTCAGTCTCCCTGTCTATTCTAGTACCTGTCTTGCCGAGTTCTTCTCAGAATTAGCATGCTGAACTCATGAGTGTTTGTCATACAGTTAACACTAGATAGGTCTCAGTCTTGATACATAGCAGGCTTTTTGGCTCCTGTCAAATATCTTTTAAATATTTAAGTTTGGTTTCTTGCCAGAAAGTCAAAGCCAGAGGATATCAACTGAAAGGGGAAGTTCTTCTGAGCCAGATACCATGTATCCATTTTTTAAAAAAGAACTTATTTCTGTCAAGTTCTCTATCCCCATAATTTAAGAATCATACACTAAAGGAAGCCAGATGTCAAGCTGTGTGCAGCAGCATGAAGTTACAGTTCTAGGTATTGGGGCACTGAGGCAGGAGGGTGGCTTCAGGAGTTGAAGGCCAGCCTGTCTCTAAGCAGGGAGGGAGGAAGAGTGCAAGGAAGGAAGTTGGCTAATTTTCCTGAACTTCCTGAGAAATAGTGATACTATTTGTCCTGCCCAAGTTACTTGACTTCGTCCCAGATATTAAACTGTCTTGTATTACTACTACTTGATCTTTTGTTCTTTAATCTTAAAAGTTATCAATTGACCTCTCACTGTGGAAGAGGAGGATTTAGCTCCCATTCTCTCCATCATCTGAAACCACCACGTAAAGGACCCTGGCCCATTTTTATTTCTCCAGAGAGTGACAGAATCATTCTTTTTTTTTTTTTTTTTTTTTTTTTTGCGGAACCAGGGAGCCCTTGCACTTGCCAGGCAAGCGCTTATTCTACTGAGCCATCTCCCCGGCCCAGCAGAATCATTCTTTAAATGACTATTCAGTGCTGTTATTTTAGCACTATCATGTCTCAGCCCTGTAGTACACACTGTGTTGAATTTTTTCCTTTCCTGCAAAACAGTACTGTTTGTCCTAGATGTGTTTTCATTTTTTGTCTTTTTTTTTTTTTTTACTTAATTTGCTGTATACTTACCAATTCAGTGCTCTGAATTCTTTCAGTTCTTTGCATTGCTCAAAGCCAGACACATCAGGCTTTCTGTTCATTCTGTATGTTGGAAGGATTTTCCCCAAGAGAGCACAGTCCCTGCACTGAGGCACACTTGTCACTCCTGCCCTCCTTTCCCCTTCCTCTGTAGATTCCATCTGCTTCCTTCCTGTTTTCTGGGTTTCCTGTTCTCCTGTTTCTTTGTTTATTCCCTCACCTTGGTGGAGCATAGACCTCACCGGCTTCCGCACTTTGCTTTTCACACTTCCTTACACAGAGGTACCTTAGTCTGGGACGCTGGTGCATTCTTCAGCAGAGTATCTCTCCACTTGGGCTTCTCCTGAGTGGTATTCATTTGGCCAGTTCCTAAAAGATATTTTTACCATCTATGCAACTTTAGATTGCAGTTATTTTCTTTCTCAACACAGATGGTCCCCCACTTAGGATTGTGTATGACTTCTTCACTTTACAGCAATGCAAAAACCGATACACTTTAAGTAGAAACCATACTTCAGAATTTGCATTTGGATCATTTCCTGCACTAGGGATGACACACTGTGCTGCTCTTGTGCCGCGTGGTGGCCAGAGCTGCAGCACCCTTTGAGTCCTGATCTGAGGAGAAATGGCCGGTACTCCACCACGCATTGGGTAGCGAAGCAAGGATGTTTGTTTGGTAGGTTAGGAGTACTCAGTACATTTTTTACTTCAACATTTTTCACCTCACAAAGAGTTTATCAGGCTGTAACCCTCTGGTAGTCAGGGAGCATCTATACTTTTTTAATGTATTTTGTACAGGGTCTCACCACACAGCTCAGACTTGTAGTAATCCTCCTGTTTTCAGCCTCACCAGCACTAGGACTACAGGCATGTGCTACCACATCTAGTCTTGGTGGCCGGCTCAGTGTGCCCGGGGGCAGGGCCAGTGCAGCAGGTAGTACCAGGGATTGAACCCTGGTCCCTGAGCTTGCCTAAGCAGGCACTTAGTCTGCTGAGCTATCTCACCGGTCCTATCCAGCATTTGTTTGCTTTTTGTACTGGGAATTGAACTCAGGACTTTATGCTTACCAATCAGGTGCTTAAGCCACTGAGCTGTCTTCCTGGCCCCTATACTTTTTTGAAGATACTGGTTTTTTCTTCAAAATTGCATTTTTGCCATTGAGGAATAAGGAAGATATCACTCAAAGATAACCTCCTTTTCTCTTTGACTGTTTTAAGATTCTCTTTTTGGTATCGTGTGTCATGTATTTAGATATAGATTTCTTTTTATATTTCCAGGCTGGTAGTTGTTGGGCCTCACATATCTGCACATTGATGTCTTCAACCAGTGCTGGAAAATTCTCATCCTTTATTTATGCAACTGTTGTTCCTTCCTGATTTTCTCTATCTGCTGCTCTGATTAAATGTTTGCTAGACTTTTTCACACTATCCTGTATGTACATTATTACTCTTTCATTTTATCACTTCTTTGTCTGTCTGATAAATCTGGGATAATTTCTTCAGATCTCTTTTTAATTTACTATGTCTCTCATGTGTCTGATTCTCAGGCTAGGGGTGCAGTTCAGTGGTAGAGGGCTTGCCTGATACCCGGGAGGTACTGGCTTCCACTCCCAACATCCAGCACTCTAGGAAAGGAGAAGAGCATCTGATTTTTTACCTGCCTGATGCGTAATATGTTTTGAAAAATTGTTTTTGGCTTTTTTCTCCAAGTATACTATAAAGTGACCAACTTGATCATCTTACAAACTCTTGGTCTTATCTTTGGCTTATTTGATTTTTTTTAAATATATCAAACAGGGCTTGCCAGATAGCTCAGCGAATTAAAGCACCTGCTTAGGCAAGCACAGGGACCAGTGTTCCCTAGGGCACACTAGGACAGTGAGGGAGACTGGGCATGGTGGCATACACCTGTAATCCCAGTGCTTGGGAGGCTGAAAACAGGATCACAACGTGTCCAATCTGTGTAGTGAGACCCTGTAGACCCTATACTAAGTACATAAATATATCAAACAGACATTTTAATTCTATCCCTGGTACCTCTAATATAGAGGTCCTCATAGTCCCAAGTGTGTCTTCTTGTGTTTATGCTGTCCTTTACAGCCTTCTTTCTCCCAATATTTTGTGCTTTTCTGAACATGGGCTCATTTTTCACAGGTTTTCTCTGTTGCACTGTCTGCCTAGGTGGCAGGTCATTTCCTCAGAAAAGGATTTCTTTTGGCCCATCCTGGCATCAGGGGTATAATAAATCTGAGATGACTTTAGACTGAATTTCCTGATCTTTCAGGCTACCTAGGAAGTGGAAGCTTGGATTATAAACCTGAGTGAGTTATAAGCCTGATTTGTAGCTTTTACTTACCCACGCAGCTCTTACACATTTAATGTGGCACCTGGGTTCAGGGTGCAATCAATTATTTTTGGGCCCCAGAATGTTAGTATGTTTTTTCCCCTAGTTTTTCTTGTCCTTGAGGTCCCATTTTGCTTGGAAAAGGTCTCTTAGATGCCTCAACATGGCAAACAGTACAAATAATTAAATGTAAGCACACGTTTTCCAAGTGTGGCAGCTTCCCTCAAGGCAGAAGCCACATTTGCTATTTTCTTACTCTTACAGGTTACTTTTTTGTCCTGAAATGCTTATTACTCTTGCTGTATCACTGGGTTATTCTACTAGGGTTCCTCAGGACATCTGATCTAATACAGAACTGCAAGTGGACTTCAGTTCCTTCATTCTTGTCCAGTTTTCAGCAGAGAGGGGTACACTTCCAGCTACGGTGGTAACCATAAGTCTCAGTTCTGTTACCTAAAAATGGGTATAAATTATGGACCTAAAGAAGGTGTTTTAGAAATAAAAGTGTGCATCATACATGGGAAAAGGCTTTCCCAGAAAACATACCTATAAGCAAACAAAATCAAACACCTAACTGGTCCCCATGAAAGGTGTTTTTCTTGTCCCCAGGAAAGAGCCAGTAGCAGGATAGAGCATCTGTCCCTGAGTGGGGAGTTTGGGTGTAGTTTTTCTTTCTTTCCCTCCTGTGTATCTACAGCCTGAGCTGCTGGACCTGTACACAGTTAACCTACACCGCATCGAGAAGGATGTGCAGAGATGTGACCGCAACTACTGGTACTTCACACCCACCAACCTAGAGAAGCTGCGCAACATCATGTGCAGGTGGCTGGGACTGGGGAACCTGGGATAGAGGACATCTGGGGTGGGTGAGGTGGGGCTAGAGGGAGCCCAGGTGGAACTTCTTCCAGAGAAGGTATAACAATACAAACCAGTTACTAAGCACCTAGTTTATAGTGCTTAGGGCGCAGTCCTGAGTCCTTTACTGTCATCTGGTCACTTAATCCTCTACTCTATGAAATATAAACATTGACCCCTTTGGTTACTGAGGATATGGAGACTCAGGAACCACACCCTCAGAACAACTTAATAACTTAAGGCGATTCTGTTTCAAATAAAAAATAAAAAGGCTGGTACTTTAGTTCAATGTGAAGGCCCTGGATTCAGTCCCCAGTACCCACCTCAAAATCAAAAAGGAAATCAGAAGTTCATAAGATAAAGAAACTTCTTCCATCTGTGCCCAGCAGCTCAGCTCACCCAGGAATAATGACTGCTAACAATGTAGTGAATATTTTCCGCAACTATACAGCAAGCCTCTGACATATGTACAAGTTCCCGTTCCAGAATTTGTTCATAACCTGGATTTGTTTGTAAGCCAACAAAGTGAGTCTCATGCAGTATACCTGTGAAAGTTTGCAACTCAAATATTTGTAGTCTAAGACTTACTATCTAGTATATAATTGACTGTATATTCTGTAATACAATATGAATGAATTGTGCATCATATAAGAACACTTTTTAATGTTTCAAAACATAATATAAATGTTACTTTAAAATGAAAAAGAATTGAGGCAAAGGAAAAGTGAACCTACTTTGGCCTGCTTTTGGACAGAAGAAATCACAGGTTTGACAAAGATGGTAACTTTCCAGATAGATTTTAACAAAGAAAAACTAAAGAAACCATTTAACACAGTGTTTAAAATTATACGCTATCCATAAGGCCTTCCAGGTTCTAATACTGCCTCTGAATCTACTAAGTATATGACTTCAGTCATGTAATTTACCCATGTCCTGCCTTCCTCATTTGTAAAATGTGACCATAGTGACCTGTAATAGTCTTCTTATACAGTAAGTGCTCATTAAATGTAAGGTATTGTTAGTAAGAGGTTGACCAGATTCCAGAGAGGGAAGTGGGGGACAAAGCCACAGAAGCATAAATGTATGTTTTCTTTGTGCGTAGTGAAGCCCCCATGTGTCTGAAGAGGAAGAAGCACTAGGAAGTGGCATGTGAGGCTGTGAAGAGGAGTGTGGGGAGACTGCCTGCCTTGTGCCCAGGAGGCCAGTGCAGGGCTTTGAGTCATGCTGGTGATCATCTGGGATGTGTGCAGTGTGACTGATGGGAATACAGGCAATGGGCAGAGGGAGCAGCCCAGGTGAGGGCTGGGGACTAAGCAGGCAAGGAAGAGTGGGTTGGAAGGCAGGATGGTGGTGTGTCCATCTCCAAGCCCCTTGTGTTGCTCACAGCTATATCTGGCAGCACATTGAGATCGGCTATGTCCAGGGCATGTGTGACCTTCTGGCTCCACTGCTGGTCATCCTGGATGATGGTGAGTATATCTTCCCTCCCCAGGGCGAGGGTGTACTGTCCTTCCCTCTGCATGGAAGAGTTGGTTTTACTTTGTGGCTGCCTGTAATGAGCCAGGAGAGGCACCTGTCTATTCCAGAGAAATAGAGCCTTTCTCTACCATAGTACCCCATGCTCAGACATGGGCAGCCCTTTGCTCCCAACATACACGAGAACAACAAAAAGGACCCAGTCCCGAATACCTTTGTTTATGAGTTCTACCAAACATTAAGGAAGATTCAGTATGAATTTTCACAGACTCTTCCAATTCTTAGCACCCCAAATAAATAAATGAATGAGTAAATATGAAAGAAAATGAGAGAATGCTTTCCAACTCATTTTATGAGGCCAGCCTTCATGGAAGGTGGGCTCCTTCCTACCCCAATACCCATATCAGACAGGGACATCACAAGAAAACTCCAGACCAATATGCTTCATGAATGCAAATATAAAAATCCTCAAAAGATACCCACAAACTAAATTAACAACTATACAAAGGGTCACATAAGGACCAGTAAGGTTTTCAGGACAGTGGATACACCTTGAGACCATAATGTTAACTGGAATAAATCAGACACGTAAGCTTAGATATGGCAT
>NDGM010924385.1:0-15060 GCA_002564305.1 Octomys mimax
CCTTCATTTTGAGTGTCGGGTATTTGTCCCAGCAACGAGAGAAGAGTAACTAAGACAACTACCGTCTACCCTGCCATCCCTCCCTTCTGGATGGGAGTGTTCGCCCTGCATCAACGTGTGCTGAAAATACATGGGCTTCCCTTTGAATTGTACGGAGGCTTGCCCCTGAGGGTTCAGCCTGAAGCTCAGAAGAGATTTTGGACTTGGCCTTCTGAGCAAGGCTAGAATTACTGAGAAAGAAATTCCCGTTTTCAGCTGTCTGTGGCTCAGGCCTACCGGGCCAGGCAGAACTGTGACTTTGGGGCTGCTCATTTGGAGATCCATGGGGATGTGACTAGGCGTCACGATGACAAGGGACAAACTCATGACGGCTCATCTTGATTGTCAGCTTGACTGGATAGAAGAAGCTAGGACTAGCTAGGACACCAGCTCGGGACACTGCTGAGCGACCTGCATGTACGCTGCTAGTACTCATTACTTGTGTCCGTGTCTCATCTGAGGTGACTGTTCTGTGGAGCAGCAACCTGGGGGAGAGCCCTGCCCTGGATGAATGCAGGCGGCAACATCCAGTAGGTGGATGGGGACCCGGATGGAACAAAAGTACAGCGAGGAAGGGTCTGCTAGCTGCTGGCTTCCTGCTCGCGGCCTAGCTCCAGCTCCTTCCCCACCACTACCACCACCCCAACTCCATCTCCTTTCCCTGGCTGCTGTGAGGTGTGCAGCTGTGCTCTGCCACATCTGCTGCTTTTGCGGCCATGATGGAGTCAGCTGACTAGAGACTGACACCTGGCAAATTCTGAGCCAAAGTGAGCCTTCCCTCCACTAGGCTGCTTTTTCTCAGTTATTTTGTCACAGTGACAAAAGCTGACCACCACAACCATAGAAGTTTTGGGTGTTGTACTCAAATTATTTGTGTACATTGGCGTTTAATTCTCTCATGACTTCTAGGCGCAAGGTAACATTCTCTATGCACAGCAAAGGCTGATGAAGTCTACATGAAGTGACAAAAACCGCAGCCTCAGGAGGAAAGGCAGCAAGCCTGGGTCAGGCAAGCCCTGGAGTAAGAAATTAAGCACTGCCCTTGACCCTGCGGGCGAGGACAACCTGCTCGAAGGTGGTCCCAGGACTGGCGATGTCTAGCTTGTCAGGCTTTCACGGCTCTTTTAAAGCACTCTTGGCCGCACACCTTCCGCCAGCCCAGTCACACTGTGATTTCACCAGACACATCGGGGACTCACATCACACAAAGTCTGAGATACACTGCTTTCAGGAACACGCAGGCCTCACAAAACTGCAGTCCCTGAATGTGTTTAAAACTGAGAAACTCACCATCAAATATCCTTGAAAAGTTACTGAGACAAGAAGAAAACTTAAATCTCAGGGTCTCACTTCCTTCTAGCAAAAATCAGACCCAGTCTATGCGCTGGAGGGACTTTTGGCAGATGTTATGGTTTATGTCGAGGTGTCCCCCAAAGCCTCATGCAGTCATGGGGTGGCTTCTGGAGTTCGTGATTAATGCACGATCCGCTGGGATTATGGGTGAGTGCTGCTGGGATTATGAGTGTGAGTACTAGCTGGGGCGGACAGCCTGGATGCAACCTAAGGGAGACAGACTCCCTCCCCGCAGCCAGTGCTGCTCCTCCTCTTCCCATTTGCTCTTGCTGTTTTGCTGTATTCCAGCACCATGAATGGCTGTCCCCTGCCGTGTGTCACCTTGCCTTGGAGCCCGCAGAGCATGGTCTGAAATCTCCACGAACTGTGAGCTAAATAAACCTTTCCTTCCTTCACTTTGGGTGTCTGGCACTTCGTCCCGGCACTGAGAAGAGTAACTGAGCACGAAGAGAACAGGACACTGAGGCTGCTCCGGGTCCAGTCCTGCCGAGGCCTCCCTGGCCGGGGCCCATTTCAGTAACGGCGGGTCAGGCACAGCTCCGCGAATTCGTGCAGACTTCGACGTAGCTGGCAGCCAGGCTCATTTCCTGCGTGGAGGTGGGTCGAATTAGTCAACTCGCCACCAGAACGCGATGCCCGGGGAAAGCCCAGCTAAGCGCCCGTCAAGCGCTGTTAAGCTTTCCTGGCCTCCTCCCACTGAAGTTTCTCCTCGGCATGTTTCCACCAGGGTGGTGCAGGAATCAGGGCTCACAGCAGCTTCTCCCCTGTGCTTTCCCCCACCACCATCATGCTGACAACCAGCAAAGTTTTGGGATGATGAGTTGGGCGGGCCGGTCACCAGCCAGAAGATGATCTTCTGCCGTATGACCACATTTGGCCCTAGAATAAATGACACTGGCTCAAATCCCATGCACGCGCTTGACCTGATTTATTCCAGCACATTCCTCTCCCGAACACTTCCATGTAAACTGTCCACGTCATCTTCCTCACCCGAGACTCCACACCTGACACCCACAAATCAGTCTTGGCTCTGAGTAGAGGTTCCAGGAGGGTCTGCTGGCTGCAGGCCCAGGCAGCCTGGCAGAGTGGAAGGCGGAGAAGAGCCCTGGAAGGAAGGCACCGTTCCTGGCCAGGCCCTCCTCAGCCACACCCCACCTCTTAATGGCTCTAAATCGAGCTGTAATGCAGTCATGTCCCAAGGCCCTGCCTCATGGGCGCACCAGGTCTTGGGGGTATCTAGGTGTAACCTGTAACACAAAGCAAACATTTTCAGCTTTTGCTCCACAAGAGTCCTTGTGTTTCTGAGTCCTTGCCCCCTGCAGGGTACTTCTTAGGCTGGCGTGATCCCTTCAGCTCTCTGCTCATCTGAGATCCATGCACACTCCCAGCCTCACCCCAACAGCTCAGGACTCCTACTGAAAACCATGTCTTTTCCCTTCCAAATCCTGTTTGCTCTTCCAATTAACCTAGCCACTGGCCAGCCAACCTCTCTGTTACCTCCTTGAATGGCTGTTTGCGTCGACTTTGGTTTCTTACATCTCCAAGCGTCTGCTCCTGATCTGTTCTCTGCATCTTAAACTCTGAAAGACACAACGATGATTCCTGCCTTCCTGTATCCCCACCTCTCAGACCCCAGCAAGTCATTCCATCCAAACCTGATGCTCAGTGGATGTTCACTTTAGTTTGGTGACGATGTTTCATTTCTTCCTGTACCCAGCTCCTTACCAGCTGCGCTTCCTCCTGTCGCAGGAGAAGTACCCAATTATTGAGGTGGGGTTCTTGTGGAGAACCCTGACGGTATTCTTTTCAAATGTGTGGGGAGTTTTTCAAAAGGGATTGAACGGCCATCAGGTGGCCACGTGAAGGCCAGACACACAGCAGTGACGCTCAGGAGGGAAGCCACACACAGGGCTGGTCTTTGGAACTGGGCCACCTCCAGGGTCCCTCCCACTGTAGGGTCCTATGGAAACAACAGAGTATGAATCACACATCTCAGCCATGACATGGAGTGGGAGCGTGCACGTCACATACGTGTATGCAACAGGGTAACATACCCATCTCCGGGTTTTATCCCTCAGCTATAAACTGCATGATTCCTAATGCTAAAAATTGAGTCACAGCTGTATGTTTCTCAAGAAAATCCTGACTGAAAGAATAATCGGCAGTGGAGGGGGACCAGCGAGAGCACCAGGACAACCACACTGGTGAGAAATGTGTCACTTTCACTCCTGCCTGGATATGACTCAGAACAGTGATTCTCCGGCTCTCCTAATTTGGGCAGAAATGCTGTAAGAGGACAGGACGAGATAGGCTTCCTGTGAGGGACAGCCTGAAAGATGCCTGGAGGGAACAAGGGAAGAGGGGGACACCTGCCAAGGAAAAGAGGAGCCTAGCCTCCCCCTCTGCCTCCAGGCGCACAGGGCAGAGGGCTGCACTCCCAGCCCAGCAGGGCTCATTCCACCGCTCTGTGCTGTGTTTGACTGCAGGCTGGGCGGCTGGAAGATGGAAACACATGGGGAAGGCATAAAGACCAGGAAGGCTCTTGGCACCGCAGACCCCTGCACTTAGGCTGAAGGAAAAGCTTCCGGTAGACTGCATACACTGGTGTGTTAGTTGATCCACGGTGTCCACTTGGCTGAATCAGCTCCGGCAGTTCTCAGCGTGGGGGACTAGCCCTGCAGGTGGGCAGGCCCAGGAATTGAGAAAGGCTTCCTGTGGAGAAGTCCCAGTCATCGGAGGGGCTTCATTTTCGCAGCCGCGCCACTTTGGAAGAGCTACGATCAAGCACCAGTCTTTGCAGTCAGCGTAGAGGGAAGAGAGGCTTGACGGACGCCACAGCTGCGGCTCCTCCTCTGCTCTTGTTTTCTGCCGCAGGAACTGCTGTCGTTTGCCCTGGAGCCAGCAGAATATGGGCTGAACCCTCCAGTACCTGCAAGCTAAATAAACCTTTCCTTCCTTCATTTTGAGTGTCGGGTATTTGTCCCAGTAACGAGTAAATAGTAAGACAGCTGGTATCTGAGTTATGTGGATTGCTAAGCAAACAACACAGGACAATGCCCCAGCTAGTTGTGATCCTGTGATACTTTACACCCCACAGAGCACCCTAGGGCTGGCACCAAGTGAGAGGAGCCTCTCAGGCCGACAGAACGGCTCACCTTGTCGTCTGCGCCACTGGAGACCTCAGAACTGCCCGCCTTCGCCACCCAGTATCTCAGCCCTCTCGGCTGACGTGGCAGGTGCAACAGCTCTCCTGCAGGCTGCCACAGTGAGCGTGGAGGTTTCTAATCTCCACCTTCAGGAAGGCGCTGCTTCTCTGCAATCCCAAAGCCGTTTTACCCTGACCTAGCACTAGCAGCTTTCTCTTGGACAAAGGAGGGAAGTGATTACAGGAGCAGCCTACACTGTAGATCAAGCCATGCATAGTCCACAAGGCATTTCCAGGTCCTTTTTATTTGGTTTTCACAATTTATAATAAATCTCCACTACAGAGATTAGGGCACAGAAGAGTTCATGAAAATTGTTACAGGCAGAGCTACTACAGTATTAAACAGCAGAGCTGAAAACCCCAGCTCCTCAAGCTCCAGCCAAGGAAAGTCGCGCTCTTCACATGCAGGCTGGAGGGCATGAGGGTTGGGTCCCAGGTCTCGGGGGGAAGACGGGGCCGCCAGAGATGGGGCTCACACGAGGCAGCTGCTTCCATGTACGACAGGAGCAGCTCAGCCTGCTCTGAGACAGTGGGAAGTAGAGCCAGTCTTTGCTTTTTAAACTCTGAACCCCTTTTGCCTCTTGTCACCTTACATGCTCTTGTGCATTAAGATAAATGAAAACAGTATCAGGCCGGTGTTTCAATGACAGCTCCTCAGACACCTTCCGCCACCACCTCCTCACCTCTTGTCCTTAATTACATAGTGATGGGCCTTTTCTACATTTGCTGTTAGTCATGGGGGATTGTTTTCAAGAGTCTCATGATGTAGCCCAGCCTGGCCCAACCTCACTGTGGTCCTCCTGCCCCTGCTCCTGAGCGCTGGGACCACAGGCAAGCATGGCCACATCTAGCGGGAGAATTTTTCAACCACCTCAATAACCCTGCATTTCAGGTACTACTGAATGGCAAACACCAGTCATTGTCAGGCACGGTTTTTTGTCTTTGGGGTAAATTTCTGAGCTTACTCACAGCCCCAGCAGATCCGGAAGGCCTGGCTTTCTCTGAACACAGGTACCCACAGACTCCGGCCCCCTAAACGCGGCCCTCTTGTCCACCAGCTTCACTCGGACCTCTCTAGCCTACAGCTTGTCATTGGAACACAGTAGGTACAAACCAATGCAGCCTCAAATGTTAAGTCCAGACCCCACTACCTACTTGCTGTGCCATCCTAGGAAAAACAGGTAGTCTTCTAAACCTATTTTCTCCTCTATAAAACTGGGGCAAGTTTCAGTCACAGGAAGGCAGGGAAGATGGAATGCACTCATTTGCATGGGGCTGAGGCCCACACCACAGCCTCGCCTCACCGCGTCACCTACAGGCAGGAAGCTGTTGTGGGAATCAGCGTTTGGAATCTTGGAAGCCCATACATGCTGTCCCATGCTGACACTAATCTGCTTAGTATTATCCTTTAGTTACATGTGATTTGTAATGGCGGGGGATGTCATGGCTTCAAAGCGCGGGTCGGCTGAGGCCTGTTGGGACGAGGACCCACTGTCCAGCGTGGGCACAGAGCAGGATACCCACAGAGCCATGACTCAGCATCAGACAGCCACAGGAGCATGCATACAAGCATGCCAACAGGTGACAGCAGCACGTATGAGAAGTAAACAATTACAGATGCAGCTGCATTCTTGCTGTCGCCTGCCTTTTACGTCTGCCCCTCATGCCTTCTTTTCCCTGGGGATGGAGGAGCCCACAAAAATCCCGCTCCAGGCCCCCAGCCTCCACAATATAATGTTTGTACTTCTTCTGCAGGTTTTTCAAAGTTTCAAAAATAGTTTCTAAGTTCCTACAGACTACTGTTGATTAACCTCAGTCTTAAACACCTAACCTAAAACTTGCTGAAACTGAATACATTGGGAAACATTCTTTTTTGATTTTAAAACTCATCAAAAATTACACTAGTTACAGTAGGGCGATCCCAGGCACCACATGCTGCGCCAGCCCCGCCCTCAGGGTTGGCTGAGCTGGCCAAAAGAAACAAAACAAACGAACAGAAAAAAATTAGGGTAATAAGATTATTTTTGTTCTTTGCTTTTCCAAATATTCCTTGTCATACTGTTAGCAGCACTTAGGCTCATACAGCCAGGTTTGCTTGCTGCTGGTGACCAACTTAAGAGACCACATACTTTGGTAAAAAGGAAAGAAAAAGATTGTATTCAAAACTATCTCTGAGGAGATGGAGGGGCCCATTTGTCTCAGTCGCCAGCTCACCATGTGGAGGGCTCGGGGTCTCTTCTACAAGAAGGGACAGGGAGGGGGCGCACGGAGAGCGCAGAGCTCCGGAGTGCGACCTGTGCCGTCACTCCCCCGCCAGCTGCTCACTGTCCTCTCTTGTGCAGAGGACACAGGCTCCACACCAGCATTGTCAGCCCTATCACTTCTTTTGGTCTGGGGAGAGGGGGGTTATTGGTTATGTGCTCAGCAGGAGAAAGCTTGGAGTTGTTTCTCTAAAAGAAAAAAAAATCTAACTTTTCAAGTTCATTTTGCAGTGCTGGTTATAACCGTACTTTCCAAAACAATGGTACTATGTATGTAGTTAAATCCAACTGTGTGCCTTGTTTGTGGAGATCTTTACTGGGCTTGATGATAGCTCTCACTGCAGGGTCCATTCACTTAAATTAGAAACAGCACACCTCATGCGCTGACCTTTTTATTGCAAGGTGCTCAGCAAAGGTTAAATAGTGGTACTTAGAAAAAAGTACCTGCTGGGAGAACCATTACCAGAATGGCAAATCTCAGCAGAGGCTAATATCCTTCTACAAGCAGTGGGAAAATACTCAGGACTTAATAGTAAAAATATTCAGGAAAAAGAATCTAGACTCTTAATTCCCTCCCTTGAGGAAAGACAGGAGAATGAGGGAGGATCCCATGCTGGCTGATAAGGGACCAGTCAGAGCCTAAGGCTCATCACTGAGGGGTCAGACCCGAGAAAGAAAGCACGCCAGGAATGCACGTCAGCAAATTAAAATAGACTCAGAACTGACTCTTTTCTAAGCTCTTTCTAGGAATCACTGGAAAAACCCAGGGTGCTACCCACAGAGAGAAGCCCAGAAATCACGTCCTTACCAGGCCACCAGGCATCTGTGTCCACAGGTGTGGTCTCTGTAAACTCACCCAAGCCCTGACCAAGCACATCCCAGCAGTGTGTCTGCTGCACAGACGCGTTACCATTTCCTGAGGGATGCAGCGTAACAAGCATTTACACAGCACTGCCGTCCGACTAGGTCCTGCAAGTAATTCAGACAAAATGCACAGGAGAACGTGCGATTACGTGGCAGATGCCGGGGCATCCTCGGAGGACCAGGGGGAGGACTACCGAGGGGACGAAGACCCTTCTGACCTGCATACAGACTGACTCAGGTCTTGTGGTGGTGCCGGAACCAACGTCTTGTGAGTAGTAGTGACAGTGGCCACTGAGTCACAGGTGTAATTACCCAAGGGACCTCAGAAACCACCGAGTTCAACCACTCACTTCCCAGACAAGGAAACCAAGCACTTCCCCCTAAGGATGTGGCCAGCCCCGCCTGGCAGTCTGTGGCCCAGCACCGGGAAGGGAGCCTGAAGGCTCTATACAGGGTTCTCTGGAGTCTCCTCTGCAGCTTGGGGCACCTCCCCCTTCCAGAAAGCAGAAGTGGTGCTACTTGGCTTCAGAGGAGAGTGGTGGCAGGGAAGGTGACAGCCAGCCTTACCCACTGAGCCAACCCTTTGGACATACCTTACCTCAAGGGATCTGGGCTCATTCCAACAGCAGGTTTGGACACTCCTCCACAGAAATGAGAAGAAAATAACTAGCTAGCTCTCAGGTTTCTGTGTCTCCTTTTTCCTCCATGGTCTAGGGCTCACCATACCTCATAAAGCTGTTGTGAGCAAGCTGAGAATGTGCAGACCAGGCTGGGGAGATGGCGCAGTGGCTAAACGCCTGCCTGGCAAGGGCAAGGACCCGGGTTTGATCTCCGGTACCACACACTGCGCTGGGCCAGGTCCACACTGAGACCGCCAATGAAACTGGGCATGGTAGTACATGCCTATAATCCCAGTGCTGGGAGGCTGAGACAGGAAGATCACTGTGAGTCTAAGCTGTGTAGCAGGACCCTGTAACAAAACATTAAAAACCAAAAGGTTGAGGGCTGGGTAGATAGCTCAGTGGACTAAGCGCTTGCCTGGCAAGCACAAAGTCGTGAGTTCGATCCCTGGTACCAATATAAAAAACTGTGCTGCCTGAAGCTGCAGTCCATGGTCCTCCCTGTGAGAAGCGCTAAAGTCCACAACACACACTGGAGGGCAGGGGCCATCAAGGAGCCGCAAGGCAGGAAAGAGGTCAGCGACATCTCGAGGGTGTTCTGCAGGAGACACTGGGGACTGACCCCAGGGCCCTGGGCAGGCTACGCAAGTGCTCTACCCCTGCGCCGTACCGCCATGCCCTATTGGTTTGAAGAAATCACTGTGTCTTAAAGTCTTATCCAAATGAATGCGCCTTTCTGTAGAGGCCCAGGGAACTGCAGCAGTAGCGCCGCTACCACGGAGCAGTGCCACGCCAGGCAAGCACATGGCCCCTGGTCCCCTGGTCGCATCTGTAGGGCAGTAATCATGCCTGCAACGAAGAGCAGCTTGTTTTCACAAGTTACCTGGTGATGGACAGACTCACATCCCAGTGACTCACACATGGACTGTTTCGGAAACTGCACTCTCGTACATTGTTACTTGTCCAGGAGTTAAGGAATAAAACACCATGATTTTTCCAGATAAAAAACTTACTTCTCTAAGCTCCATAAATCACTTTAAGACCCTGAGGAGGTACGCCTACAGGTAAGCAAACATCCCCCTGGGATGAAGCAAACAGGAAACTCGGTGCTTTTTTCTACTCAAGCTGGGTCAGTGCATAGCACAGGTGACACTCTAGGCGCTGGCCTGTGGGCTGAGTGAGGCACCAGCCCACGTCGCTGTCAGGTTCCTAAGCCAGCGCCTGCAGCGCTACTTAACAGTTACCGACCTCTTCCGCGTTGCTCCAAGTTGGGAAACTACACATCCAAGTTCTTCAAACCGCAACATAACATCATTATCTAGAGTTCCTCAATCCAGTTAATACAATTAACACCAACTCCTGCGTGGCCGGGATACAGCTGTGCAGCAGAGCGCCTGCCCGGCACGCACAAGGCCATGCCGCTGATCCTCAGAACCACAAATAACCAAAACAGGAAACGTCGATTGTGGCAGCTGGATACACTCTCCACTCCTTGGATAGCTGGAAAGGGGAGGAACTGGCGACAAGGAAAGCCCGTGTTGCGGCGTGGGTGCTCCAAAGCCTCACGCCATCAGGGATGGGCTCTTGGAAGGTGACTAAATAAGGCGCCTTCCCCCCAGTAATCCACTGAGGTCGGGGCTAAACGGGAGTGGGGCAGGGTCACGTGGGCACAGCCGGGAGTGTGGGTGCGCCTCCCTCCCGTGCTTCGCCCTGCTTGCTGGCCGCAGACAGGGGCAGCCTTCTTCCTCCAGCCCCTTCCTGCACACCACAGACTGAACCCTTCACACACTGGGAGGCAGAATAACGCTCTCCTATGTTAAATGCGCTGCCAGGTACTTCACCCCGTGGCAAGAATCACTAAGACACCTCCAACTACTAAACAGGAGCACACCTGTTTCCCCTTTGTCTGCTTCCTAAAGCAGAGAGCAAAGCATCTCTTCTAGAACAAACCATCCAAGAGATCCCTAAAAGCCCTAGTTTTTAATAGTGATGTCCTATAAGTAGGCCCACCCCTCCTGTCACAGTATCCTTGAGTTCCCATTACTGTACATGCCCTCATTTGGTATATAACGAACTTTGTTTTTGAGAGAGGGTCTTGCTATGCAATTCTGGTTGGCCTTGACTGACTTTGCAGCCCAGGCTGGTCTCAAACTCATGACGGTCCTCCTGCCTCTGCTTCCTAAGTGCTGGGATTACAGGCGTGCACCACCACACCTGGCTATTTTATTTTTAAAATGCTCACATACTACACGTGAAGTCCTACCCTGGCCCCACTGCTAGACCTTGCACCACTGTTTTGTTTCTTGGTAAGGGGGACTGAACTCAGGCCCTTGCACTTAGCCAGGCAGGTGCTTATGTCCCTGAGCTACATCCCCAGGGGGGATTGCACCACTCTGATTCACTGAGATTCAATATCCAATTCCTCCCCCAGAACTATGGCTCCCTCCTTTAAAACCATGTTCTAGATTTCTCTGAACAGGACCTGTGAAGGAAAAAAAAAAATCACAAAGATGAAACTGAACTCCCGAATAATTTCATCCTCCTTGAAAAAATTCCTTTTGTCATGGAAAGGGAAAGAAAATCTCCTGCTTTGAGGTTGCAGATTAAAGAGCGGCCTCCAGGAAAAAGGGAGAAAGAAGTACCTCAGCAGTCATGCAGCTCGAGCAGGCGCTGGGCAGAGGCCTCTGACCTGGGACCCAGGCCCCAAAAAGACACCGGTTAAAGAAAAACACATCCATTTTTTTAAAGTAACCTTATAAGTTTTTTGGAAGGTGTTCAAACCTCTCAACAGTAGTAAAGAACTCTACTTCTGGCTCGTCCACAACTTGTGCACAAACGGGCTGAGTAACTTCTCACAAGGGTAAGGCCACATGATCTTGCAAGCATGTGACAGCACACATCCTTTCCTGCACTGGGCTCTTCTCCTGGACTCCCCCCCTCTGGCTTCCTGCCGTCACTTTGCTATCCTGTTGCAGCTGTTCAACCCGGGCTGAGATGCACGCACAGCGGACTGCTGCCACCATGTGGTGTCCCAGTGCCGACGCAGCAGCAGCGAGGCCCGCAGGCTGAGCTGTGTGCAGAGAATCAAGTGCGGAGCCATCACGTGTGAAGCAGTTGTTTATTCAGTGCCCTAAATTCTTGGGGCAAACACCCACTGGTCTGCAAAGCCAGCTTTTCTGGCCCGCAGCCTCGGTGCCACTCTCTACAGCACAAAACTCTGCGCCTTTTCCAGAAAAAAGTGCTCAGGAGAAAAAAAAACAGCCAACACAGAAAAGATCAACACAAACCCTCCACACCCACAGCCCGACTCAAGTCACATCACATGAGTGACACTGGCTGTCTGGGACAGGGACTGGCTGTGATCTGGTCCTCCTGCAGTGGCGCGGCAGGGCCTGGTCCTTCCCCGACAGCACCTCCCCCACCCCAAAGCTGCCACCAAGTCCTGATCCACGTCTGGTGTCTGGGGAAAGACGGGCGGAGCAGGGCAGGAGGGCAGCAGCGAGAACTCAGATGAGGAAGACGATGCCCTCCGACAGCATGACCTGGTTGTCATCCTGCATCCTGTCCAGCGCAGCCTGGATCTCCTCCGCAGAGAAGGGCTCCTCCTTGTCCCGGTTGATGGACGCCGTGAGGTGAGTGAGACCCACAGACTGTGCGTGAGCCTCCCGGAACACGCTCAGGAGGGCCACCTTGAAGGCCTTCAACCTGCATGACCGAGCAGGGCGGATAGGGTTAACCTTAACCCCGGCTGAGGGGGGCTCTCCCTAAGAAACATTTAAAGACAGAAAAACCTGTTTTCTGAAACTTCAGTAAAAATTCATCTCAAAAAAGAAAAAAAAAAAGCTAGAACCTATAAGAACACCATCCATGTATTTTCTGCGAAGAACCCCTGGTCATAGGAAGACAAAAGTCCTGACCTAGTCATCTAGTCTTCCTCCTGACCCCACCAGGACACACAGCTCAAACTCCCACAAGCAGTAAAGAGAACAGCAAATGCAAAGAAGCAGGAATTCTGGGTAAAAATCGTACAAGACTTTACACTGCCCTGAAACTTACCTGTAAATCTGACAGTACAGTCAGAGTACAAAATGATTTAAAACTCTCACATAGCAAAGTTGAATCTTTCAGAACAGCCAGCTGCAGCTCGTGCGCATGAGTGGCCACTGCTGCCAGCGCCCCCCAGAGGCCGGGCCTCTCCCAGGCCACAACTCACCTGGACTCGCCGAGCTCCACCTTCTGGGATTCCTGGGTCTCCTGTGAGTCTGCAGCCTTCGGGGTATGCACTTCAGGATGAAAGGTCGAAGGAAAGGGGAAGGCAGCAAGGTCAAGCCACTTCCAGCAACACGCGAGTCCTTCCGCCACCCCCCCTCTCCCAGAACACTCCTGTTGCCAGTGGTTCTTAGCGAGCCGGGTGGGACAGTAAGGAGAAAGCCCCACTGGGGAGATGGGCACGGAGCCAGGCGAGAGGCCCCAGCCCGCGGGTGCTTATCCTGAGGCTTAGCCAAGGACCACGGCTCCTCCAGAGGCAGGCACGCACTGACCACGCGTGGCCTCACCGCGAGCTCCCCTGAGACTTGCGTGGAACAAGTCTCTTGGACACAGAGGCCTAGCAGGAATCCAGGCATGAGGGCACAAGGCATACAGCAAACTAAAAAATCGGGCATCAAAGGAAGTCAGAGGTGACCCGCTCACCTTGGGGCATTTCCTCCTCGGTGTCACTGAAGTCATAGGGGTCATACGTGTCCCCATCTTTGGCAGCCGGCTGGCGAGTCTTCCTCCTAAAATACCCACACAGCAGCTGAGGAAAAAAGGCTCTGGGCAGCCCTACCTGCCCCTCAGCTCAAAGAAAAGGACAAGAACCACGTGCAGTCAAGGCGAAACACCAGACTCGGCCCAGACTGGGGCTCCTCTGGAAGTGATGCTCGACTGCGACGGACACACAAGCAGCCCACACGCAGCACGCAGCCCGACCAATTCAGGCCTAGGCACGCGGGACGAGCAAGTTCGTGAATTCTGAGGCCTCCAGCTCATAACCTCCAGCGAGCAGGCCACTGCTCCCGCTATTCAGCGGGTCTTTCAAGCAGGTACAGGGTACGAAGCTTCGCGCTTAATGCACCAGAGGGGCTGATCTCCCCCTCTGCTCAGGCAACTTCTACCCTCAAACCCTCAGCCCCGACGAGCTGAGGCCGCCCGGCCGCAGCAGGCCCCGCCCCACCCTGGGAGCCTGGCAGGCGTCGGTGCGCCGGACTTGCCTCTTCCTCCTCTGCTCAGGCTCCCCCTGGCTTTTCTCGTCTTCATCCTCTGTCTCTGATTCATCCTCACTTCGCTTCTTACGTTTCTTCTCCTTCTCCAGAACCTGAAACCAAGGCAAATAAGTGTGAGTGCTGGGGTCAACTACGGGGTACAAGCCGCCGGCGTGAGCAGCAGCAGTAACGTCCCTGGACTATCCGGCCTCCCTGGTCTCCAATGTCCAGAACCAGGGGCGGCAGCAGCACCTGAGGCAGCTGCCAGGGCTCCAGCCTGAGCCACCAGTCTCTTGCTCTCTTGCTCTCTCTCCCTCCCCCCCTCTCTCTCACACACACACACACACACACAGATGTCCAGCAGCGGCCGCACCACTGGTGGTACAGACAGATGGGCTCCACTTACTTCTATAGTTCTTATTACTAATAAAATACACAGCTGCCCAAAGGGACAGTCATGCATGTGCCACTGGAGCTTCACGCCACCTGGCTGTGAGGCGCACGCACTTCGGCCCTGTCCTGAGCATGTTCAAAAATGGTGGGAGGCCTGTCACAGTCCAGTACTCACTCACTAAGCATTCACCAAGTAAAGAAACAAACGGGAGTCCAAACCGCAATGCTATGGCGGAAACAGTTCATTTCTTTATAGATCAGGTGCTTAACTGAAGTTTATAATTACCCCAAAGCTAGCAGAGGAAAGGCTCACGCCCCCAACCAAGTCCCCACAGCTACAATTCATGGGGAGGGGCATGAAGACGTCAAGGCGTCAAGATCTGTGGTCTCTAAAATGATGGATGCAGGGTTACAAACAGAAATCGGGGAAGACAAGGTGAGGCAGTCGTGGCAGTCATCGACTGCACATCAGTGTCCGATGCCAGTGGGCTCTGAAGAGACTGCCTACAGAGAAGGGGTCAGTTGCCAAGGTCACTACTTTGGACATAGAAAATTTTTAGATGCAAAGGAAGCAGCTGCCTGAAAGTGTGGCACCTTAATTAAACAGGAATTTCGAGAAGTCCTGGCATCAACATTTTTGGATAAACAGTATTGGGCATATCAGATTAACTGAAACTTACAAGGTACAAAGCCCAGTCACGAATACAGACACCACGGCTAAACCACGGAACCCATTCTGACAGCAGCACTTAAAGGGACAGCACCCTCGCCTGTGTCCACCCGCTTCAGAAGCATGCTCTCGCTGGGCTTCTGTCTTGCGGTAGAGGAAGATGGAAGCAAACAGCACAGGCAGACACATACAACTGTTTTATTTGCTGTATGTTGGGAAGGACGGAACTCCAGGCACCAAGTATGCTAGGCAAGCAAGAGTGTTACCACTGAGCCCCAGCCCTGGCCCTGGCCCCGGCACCACCAGCCCTGGCCCTGGCCCCACAGGTGCTGCGTGCTGCTAAGATCCTAAAGCAGTCAGCCACGGAGAGCAAACGAGCCAGCACCACTGGCCCCCAGGCATCGGAACCCAC
>NDGM010924564.1:0-11935 GCA_002564305.1 Octomys mimax
GGGAGATGGCTCAGTGGAATAAGCACTTGCCTGGCAAGCACAAGGGCCTGAGTTCAATTCCCATTTCCACCAAAAACAAACAAAGAAAACAAACAAAAAGAAAAAGAATGAAATATCCTTATATGGTATAAAATGAACAATCTGTAAAAATATTATTCTAAGAATTCAATGATAAAAGACATCATAATATATAGTACCACATATGTAAACTGTTTACAATACTCACACCCATACAGGTGAAAGTAGTTTAGGTTTTACCTGGGGCTGGCGGACTGTTGATAATGGAGAAAGAAGACTTAATGGAATACAGGGTTTTTGTTTGAGGATATTGAAAGCGTTCTCAAAATGATTGTGATGACAGTTGCTCAACTCTGTGAATATACTGAAAAATCAATAGGTTACTTGCATTCTTTATCATTTATAAGTTAGTAAATCTGTTACAAAAATATGCAAAATTTTGGAATTTACATAGGCTTTACATTTAATCTTTAGATACTTTTGAGTAATAAGGACATCTAAACAAACTTAAGGTTTGAAATTTTTTTTCTTTGTTTTTTAGGGAAGGGTCTACAGGGTATTCAGGGTCTCATTACTAGATCAGAATCATAGTGATCCCCAGTTTAAAGCCTCTCAAGAGCTGGGAATACATGCATACACCACCATGACCCAGCTCAATTATCATTGCCCTCTCAGTGCGCCCCGGGGGTGGGGTCAGCACAGCAGGCCTGTGGATTGAACTCCTGACCACTGTACCTGCATGCAGGCACTTTAATCCGCTAGCTGTTTGCCTGGCCCTGAAATTATTCAATGCAATGTCTTTGTATTTCTTTATTTATATAATTTGTTACTAATATTATAGTTTTAAATTAGAAATCTTTCATGTTCATTTTTGATGCTTTTGTGAATGGATCTGCCTTCCTAAGATTTTTTCAAAACATCTATTATTATATGAAAAATTGATTTTTGTATATTAATTTTATATCATTCAGATTTACTGAATCTCTTTGTCAGTTCTTTACATTTTTCATGGAGTCTAAACTTTTGTACATAAAAGTAACTATTCACTGAAAATACAGATTATTTTTTCTTTTTTATTTTTAAAAATGTCTTTTCCTTGGGGCTGGGGAGATGGCTTAATAGAATAAACGCTTGCCTGGGAAGCACAAGTGCCTGAGTTCAATCCCTGGTTCCAAAAAAAAAAATATTATTTTCTTTGTCTAATTATTCTGGCTGGGCCTGATATTTGCATATTGAATAGAAGTAATAATAACAAACATGTTATTGGTTTGCTACTGATCTAGGAAGACAAACCTTCAAAAGGTTATGGTGTTAGCTTTTGAGGCTTCATGTACAGCCTTTATTGATTGAGCTAAACTATATCTATTCTGAGATTTCTAAGAATTTCTAGTGTGAAAATGTGTTAGTTTTTTCCATTGCTTTTTCTACATGGGATTTATCCATCCTATAATGTAGCATTTTCTATTATTTTCTGTTATTTTGTTACAGACTTTTGTATCTACGTTCATCACAGAAACATGAATGCTGTTTTATCTTCTTCTAATATTTTTCCCATAGTTCAGAAGTTCCATAGCAACCTGTGCAGTGAACCATGCATACTTAAAGTAAAGGACAGCTTTTTTCTTAAGTGTTATGATTCAGAATTAGAATGTTCTCATAGAGCCTCATGTGCTCAGAGGCAGGACTTTTGGAAGGTGACTGGATCATGAGGTCACTATATTCATGAGTTGAGTCATCCATTGGTGGTTCAGGTCTGGAGTATTGTGTGGAAGGTGCATATGCTATGTCACTAGGACTATGGTTTACCATAATAGACCTCCCTCCTTATCTCCTTGTTGCTTTCTCCACTTTTTAGGCTCATTATGTGAGCAGGTTTCCTGCTTTGCAGGTCATTTCTTAGATTGAATATAGGTTGAAAATTTGAGCCAAAATAAATCTCTGATCCTCTAAATTGTGCGTGTGGTGTTTGATACCTCAGTAGAAAAAAAAAAAATGACTGACAGTGAATTGCAGACTTTTTGGCTCTCTTAGTCTCTAGGCACCATAGTCCTTTTCACAATCAATTCCCCTATCTGTGCACAATGCTTTATTACATATTTGGTAGTCTAGAAAATAGCCCTTTGTAGGGAAAAATGATTTAAGTACTATGTGTCAGATTCAGATTTTATCTATGTGCTTTGAAGCAAGAGCATGACTCCAGCATTTCCCTCAAGGGTCTTGTTCAGCATCATTGACCAAAAATTCCAACATGAAGTCTGGCTGAGTACCAAGGACAACAGTGCAACATGTCAATGGGACAAGTAAGTGGATGCTCTGCAATTCAGGGTTGTTTCAGATCTGTAAGTGCCAGGCTATGGCTCGGTACAACATTTTATATTTCAGTTTTATAGGTGATATCTGAGACAAAGAAACACAGTTAACTGATTTCAATATTTAATTCTATGAGCTTTACACATGTCCTGTACATGTCAGAATCTGTACACAGAGCAGATATGTTGCCTAAAAGAATATAGGCATTCTCTCCCACTATAAGCTAAGATGAATACTTATCTTCTCTCTTTACATATAGTTACCTTTTCCAGAATGTGACATAAATAAAATCATCTGGCTGTAACTTGTAGATTGCTTTTTTGCTCCCAACATACTGTCTTTCAGATGAAGTTTATTTTACATTCACCCATAGGAGGATATTTGGACTGTTTGGACTGTTTCCAGTTTGTAATTATGAATAAAGCTCTGATAAACTAAAGGAATTACTCTTTAACAATTACGTTCTTACTTTTTTAGGATCATAGTCTTTCGGTATTTTCTATTTCAAATATTTTACTATTGCTATACTGGTGACTCCTTCTCCAATTCCAAGCAATTTTTGAATGAGTTAAATCTTCATGGAGTCCTCTAGCATTTGTTAGTAAGACATATGTCTGAAAAAAATCATTATGATATGTTTTTTGTAAAATTAGTTTGTGGTCTTTCTTAGTTCTTATCTCAAATTTCTTGCCAGTAATTTAAAGCAATATATAGACTCATTAGTAACAAATGAGCACAAGTTTTAGAATGAACAACTAAACACAATTAAGAATGTGCAATACTGGGCCAACTAGATAGCTCAGTGGTGTAAAGTACTTGCTTAGGCAAGCTTAGGGAGGTGCAGGGGTCGCGTTTCATATGATTGGCACACATCATATTCTTTGCCAGCCCCATCCCAGGCTGGGCCGAGCTGGCCACAAGAAAAAAAAAAAGAATGTGCAATACTGACCTTAAGACATTGATTACAAGGGATAAAATTACAGTTATCACTTGTTTTAAAATGTTTGCAATTTTAATAGATACATTTATTTAATAACTGCTTAAGTTTTGTACTGGGGATGAAATTCAAAACCTTAAACCTGCCAGACAAGCACTAATGCCACTGAGATATCTTCCAGCCTAACAAAAATGCTTAAGTTTGCCACTGTCATCAAATGCCAGACTTTCTTTTTGCTCTCAATTTAGGAGTATTTCATATTTTGAATTATTGTTATATATTTTGTGGACTTAAAAGAAGAAATAAATACTATGTCACTTTAGAAAAGCTGATATTCAATATACCTTGATGATAAGTGCATTGACAATCTATAATCTAAAAATAAAAATATTCAGCCATCAAATTACGTGAATTTCCATTTATAAAGCCTCTTATCACTTTTGTCCCTATCAATGGATCAGAAACTCTAATATCGCCCTCAGTACGTTGTTCATACTCACATTACTCTTGAAATTTTATATGAAAACACGTTACAGATTTGGCATTTTTCTTCAGAGTGATTTAAGTATAAGTAGATTTAGGGAACAACAATAACTGTTATACCTACTTTGTTGATCTTTAACTTGTGTTTGGTAATTGTTAAACCAGGCATGGAAAGCTTAATATTAAAGAGTTGTAGAGGGCATTAAAATGATTAAAAAGAAACTCTTTTTGGAAGTATAGAAGAAAAGATTTATGAATAACACTTCAAAGATCTGCTATTTAAAATGAACAAATCGAGTAATCTGAAATGTAAGACAAAAAGTAAATTGTACTAAACTTGACTGATTTACTGTAAGTACTACAAAGTTTAAGTATCTTTTCCTCTTAAAATCTATATAGTCTCCTGATGTCTGACATACACAGAGGAATGTAAATATTTAATTTTTCATGGAAGTTTCCTGTTTTACTTATTTCCATCCTGTGTCCCCACACCAGGCATTAATTTCAGAGTAAAGCACTCTGGTTTTGCTGAACCCTAAACAAAGTTCATGTATTACAATAAGTTTATTTTTTGTGCTTTTCCACATTTCGTACTTTTAATGAACTTCCCACATAATCATGGGGATTCTGTGAAATAGACATATATGCTAAATAGAGCTGAAAAATACTACTAATTGAAAAATCACAACAAATTGCTATAGTGTTTCCTATAAATTTTTCTGAAGCTGCATTAGCTTGGAACTAAGCATTACCTAGTCTAGGAAGCAGTCCAAATTGAAAAGGCTCATTATATTGGATTTTTATGAAAGTATTGGGCATCTATTGACATCTATCCTCATAAATTTGTATTAATATCAACTTGAATGGATCTTTGCTGCATTAAATATAATGAATCAAAGATAGGAGCAGTCCTTTATTTTCCACTTCTAACATTTCAGGTAGCTTTCTGCTGTGTGTTGAAAGAACACCCTCAAACTGCAAGCATACTCATAACTCAGAGAGAAAGATGTTAAAATAAAATTTTTATCTTTTTATTCCATGTAATGATGAGAGATGAGAAAGCTACAAATTACATTACTATATCTCTCTGTAAATTCAGTTGGGCTTTTGAGTACCTAAAACTGTTACATCCTACTTGTGTCACTATTCCTGTGTTATGGTTTTGACCAAGGATGTACCTCAAAGGCCTCATACAGACACAGGCAAGGGTATGGAATGTGATGAGATCTTGAGATCATGGTGGTACTGCCAGCATCAGTTGTACTATTCACTGGGGAGGTAAGCACTGAAGTGTGCTGCTTAGTAGAAGGGCTTATTAGGGAGAAGTGGGTCATTGAATGAAGGTCACTGGAAAAGATAACCTTCTCTGGCTCCTTTCTTTCCCTGCTCTCTGATAGCCAAAAACCATGTGAGCAGGTTTTCTGAATGGTAACCGTTCCTTCCACCATATTGTTATTGTCTTGTAGCCTGTCAACCATGTAAGGACTGAGACTTTTAAAACCATGAGGCTAAGTAAATCTCTTCTTTAACTTTTACTGTTGGTATCATGTCACAAGAAGAAAAGTTGTCAAGACACCATGCATGTCTGAACAGTGCCAAAACCTGTCTGTGCAATGCTGTGCTATTCTTTTATATACTGATGACATGTGAATGGACTTCAATGAATTTCTGACAATTAAAATATAGAATACAAAATTTTAAATATTTTAAAGATGGATTTTATTTTTTAAAAGTAAGTGAAATTTGAAGATTTTAAAGAGAATGAACACTGTAGATATAAAAAAAACTACCTTTAAAGAGATTAAAACATATATCAATTTTATACAACAAAAACAATAAAAAGAATATGAACTCAAGGTTACAAAACGAAAATGAAAATTGGAGAAATTATACAAAGGAGAATGAAGTAATAATCATTTATGTGAAATTTGATTATAACCTTACCAGGAATATATTTTAATAAACCTTAAGATTCTCTTCCATTCTCAGTATTTATATACCTATTCTTGAAGAGTTATAAATTCACATAGTTCCAAGCAATTTAATAAATTAGTTTACTTATTTACTTTTGTGCCAGGTCTCACTTCACAGCTCAAACTTGTAGTGATCCTCCTATTTTCAGACTCCCAAGCACTGGGATTACAGGCATGCGCCACCAGGCCAGGAGTTGGTAGCTGGCTTAGGGTGCCCATGGGGCAGGGCCAGCGCAGTATGTGGTGCCAGGGATTGAACCTTGGCCCCTGTGCTTGCCTAAGCAAGTGCTTAGTCCACTGAGCTACCTCACTGTCCCTACAAACAATTTAATTTTATGCATAATTAATTTGGCATTGTCTCATTACAGTTAAAATTTGTTTATATTTCATTAAAATATTATAAGCAGTGAAGTAGGGCATTAAGTTGTTGGTGTTGTTCTTAGAAAAATATCTCATGACTGTGTGAAATGGATTTTTATTTAAAACAGGAGAGCATTTCAATGTATGAGAAATTAAAAAACTGTACTTTTGTCAAAATCTCTGAAACACTTGTCTTCTGAAGAAAACTACCTTTTTAAATTTGTCTTTACATTTTCTCTTGTTTAAAAATGCCTATTTTCAAAGAACAAAATAAGCAATGAATTTTTTTGTAGCAGATTCCTAATAAGAATGATCACCAGAGATAGATACAGCAGATCAAAGAAAATATATGCTTTATTCAGAATATATACCCTGTGGGAAGCTTTCTCAAAAAAATTAAAGATGATCTATGCACCACCATATAATACTACCTCGGCCTGTTCATTTTTGAAACTTTAACACTGAACTTCCTTCTATGCAGAGAATCCTAATCACATTTGCATGTCTTATCATTTTTGATCTTATTTTCAGTGCATAAGTGTCTCTAAACAGGAAGGGAGTCCCTGTTTCAGGGAATATATTGTTAGGTGCTTTTCTCCATTCATTTGCCTGTTTTGTTTTTTAATTGACCTTTATGTTTCTCTCTTTTTTAACTCCTGCAATGGAAATTTAGCTATCCTGCTGTACATACATGCTAAGTTCTTATTGTACGAGACATGGGAAGTTTGTGGCTCCTATCCCGGAGCTGTATCTTTGGGGGTGCTTTTTCCGGTGGGAATATGCCACTCTGGCTCTCTTCCAGTACCTCATTGAGAGTAGCTATTGGTTTTCTCAGTGGCAAAGATATCAACGTTTTCTGCAGAGCGGGCTAGTGGGGAACACAAATCATTTCCACTGTATTGCTAACAATTAACCTCTTCTTCCCTTCATTCTTCTTAGCTGTCTCTACATATGTCAGGTGTGTTGCTCACTCTAGCAGTAATTTTTGGGTGCATGTATTCCATATTTCTGTTCCAGTATGTGACTACAGATTTTTTCAAAAGGCACTTGAGCACTTTGTAGGTTATTTTGATTTGTGGGTAGTTATGCAAATATGCACACATACATACATAGTAAAGGAATAAAGGGGTAGTATCACATTCTCTGCCATCTGGTTGGTAACATTAAAAAATATGGGCTTTTGATTTTTAACTATTTACATCAATATTTTCTGTAGAATATTCATGAGTAGCTTTTCATGCTGCAAACTGGAAGTAAAAATGCATATGAGCACTTTATATTTCATAATTTAAATCTAATAAAATTTTATTCTAATTCTTGATTGTTTTAACTATTTTAGGACACAGTAATTTTCATACAAAGTTTATAATTCAACTTTCCAATTTCTTTCCTAAAATAGGTTTTCATTGGTGTGGCATTGAATCAATTAATAAGAGAGAAACTGAAACCTTTATGCTACAAGTTCCATTCTAATACATATTGTTTCCCTGGTATAAGCTTGTTAAAATATTTATTTAAAGAATTATTTATTTTGTATTCTTTGGGTTTCATAAATACATATTCACTTATTATTTTAAATAATATTTGTATATCTACTCAATGTATATATAAATACATTTGGATTTTTCAATCAAATTACATGACTATAGTATTATTGCTATAAATATTAGTTCTAATATCTTCACAAGATCCTTAAAGATTTTCTTTATCTACAATATTGCCATCAAAATAATAAAAATAGGAGGCTAGGGAGATAGCTCAGTAGAATAAGTGTTTGCCCGGCAAACTCAAGGGCCTGAGTTCAATCCTTAGTTCTGCAAAAAATTAAATAAATAAATAAATAACCTTTTATTTACTATTTATTTATTCATTTATTTGTATCAGAAATCAAGTCAGGACCTTGCTCTCGCCAGGAAATTACTGTACTACTGAACTGTATCCCTGTGTACTTTTGTGTATTATTTTCAGGTTTCATTTTTTTCTTGCCTATTTCACTGGCTATAAAATAAAGTTACAGTGTCCAGCAAGAGAGCTCAGTGGACTAAAGCACCTGCTTAGGCAAGCTTAGGTAAGTGCAAGGATCACATTTTAATCCCCTGGCACCAAATACCATACCTGTCCCTCACCCAGGCACTCTGAACAAGCCAGATTCGGGGCGTACTGGTGCACACCTGTAATCCCAACACTGTGGAGGCTGAAAGCAAGAGGATCACTACAAATCCAATCTGTGTGTAGACCCTGTACTAAATACATTAAAAAGTTAGAAGTTATCAAGAAAGAATGATGTGTAATTATATCATCTTTAAAAATACACTACTAATTTCTTAGTAACTTTTATTGACCTGAATTCCATAAAAAATTATAAATGAGTCAGAAATGTAAACACTACAGATGTGTTATATGTAAAACATAGTAAATATGTAAAATACCTAAAATATTTTGGGTATAAGCTTGTAATTGTGAAATAGACATAATTGCACAATTTTAACTGTCTAAATATTTTACTAAATGACACAACCCATTCACTTAAATATGTTTATCAATAGACATATTTAACAACTGCAAAAGGTGAATAACAGAATTCTAGGTGAATTCTTCATATTAGATATTTATATATTATAAATTCTTAGGTGCAGAACCTTTTTTAGTAACTGCAGAACTAAGTGAAAACATATAACATCAATAACATTGATTTCTGTTCCATTCTGCATAAAGAAATGAAATCTCTTTAGTTTCTCAATTAAGAATAGAATGATTGCAGAATGCTCACTCAGAGAGTTTCATAAAATAACATAAAAACATAGTTAATATACCTGGCTGAAAATACGCCCTAAAGTGGTGAAAATGAATATTATGTTGTTTAATAACTTTCTTTCAAACAATGGGACAATCAGGATAAAGGTTAATGAAGCATGTATCTCCAGCAGAAAGATGACTGATGAAGACAGAAATCTATATGTCTAGAGAACTAAAGTAGCTGAGTGCAACTAATTTCATGATTCCAAGCAATGTAGAATCTGAAAAGATATTTGTGTAACTCTGTGGATATTTATAGGTGTCCCAGAATAAAACAACATTGGCAGATATCTGCACAAGTGAAATTCAGTGAGGAAGTACATACATTCTCCTTCTCAGTGAGATTTTTGTAAGGATACAGTTTTTCTCTGTTTCCTTTTATTAACAGAAATATTTTTGTCTTTGGTCCCTTAGGTCTTGCACTATATTGTAGGTGGTAGTTCATACCATATTTCCAAGTAGTGTTATTGGTTAGAGAAAAATAATTCTGGGCTGGGGAGACAGCTTGACAGTCTAAGCACCTGCCTGGCAAGAGCAAGGACTCAAATTTGATCCTCCAAACAGCATGCCATGCCACCTCAGAACCCTGGGCATGCCCTGCTGGCCACCAAAACCAAGCATCATGCCATACGTAGTCCAATCTCTGGGGAGGCTGAGACAGGGGGAACACTATGAGTCTGTGTTCTACAGCATGACCCTGTACCAAATAAAGAAAGAAAAATCACTATGTTAAGCTAGTTTTAAATATTTTTATGGTAACATATAAAACGGATATTTGCTATACATATACTATTTACTTCTATGGAAAACTTGAGGTTTTACATATATAATCTGTATTATTTAATTATAATGTATATATTTCTTTATTTATACTCCTTTTGTTTACTCACTTGTTCAGTGTCTTCATGCATGCCAATGAGTTTAATTATCACTACTGAGTATAGGACTTTTATGTGCATCCTCACAACACTACCTGATTGTTATTTTAACTTTAATGGTGAATATTTTTCATTTATATTTTGCTAGCATTTAAAATTCAGTATGCCTAAACCTGCATTCATTGTCTTTTTAAAAATAATTTTATTGAAAACAAATAGCAATGAGACAGTTTCAAAACCGATTAGTAGGGGCTGGTGAGATGGCTCAGTGGTCTAGAGCACCTACTTAGAATAAGCTTAGCAAAGTACAGTGACCAGGTTTCGATCCCCCAGCGCCACATGCCAGCCAGCCCCGCCCCCTGGTGGGCTGAGCTGGCCAAACACACGCACAAACACACACACACACACACAAATAAATTTTAAAAAGTTTTTTAAAAAAACTGATTAGTAGGACAGTTTCCATAATCAATGCTTGCATATTGTCTTCTTAGTGGTTCTTCATAGTATAAGAGGAAGACATGATATCTTGTCCGAAAACACTATTTGTACAAATCTTTCTATTCACTGAATTAAGAGAAAGTAGCTGGGGGCCAAGGAGATGGCTCAGTAGAATAAGTGCTTTCCTGGCAAGCTCAAAGGCCTGAGTTCAATCCCTGTTTCTGCAATAAATAAATAAATAAATAAATGTAGATGTATATCTATCCTAACTATTTTTAATATACAGATACAAAATACATGTGTAAGTATCATATGATTTCCCCAGTGTAAGAACTCAAAAGAAGAAATAAAAACAAAAGTGTATAGCACAATTAAAAGGAAAGTGAAAATTTAAGGATTAGACAATGAAGAGAGGGCAAGGAGAAAAGCTAGGAAACATGACTGGGGAAAAGTCATCATCTTAGTATGCCTGTCTTTGTTACTTTCCTGTAGTAGAAAGATGGCTGTATTATGGGTGTATGACACTGTGCCAGTCCACTGATGAGTTTGTTTCTGGGTGTGATGTGGGGAGGTGAAGCCGGTGGGTTACTAATTGTGGCCTGGTATGATGTGTAAGTGAATCCGTCCTGGTAGTTTAGTTATGTCCTTTTGATTATTCTTTCTGTTTCATCCAATATTATTTGCCATGAATTCAAGTTTCAATTTTTTTCTCTCAATATTACAGGATTCAAATTCCTTCTTTCGATTCTTTTTTCTATGTAAAGACTTCCAGCTTACTTCCTTGTTTTAATATTTTATAGTATCTTTCTCCATGATACACAGTAACTATTTATATATTGTCTTTCCTGTTTTTAAACTAACATTTTCTCTGTATTTCCTGTTAATGCCCCAATTTTTAGTAAACTAAGGAACAATGAATTTCCCTGCAGTCTGAATCCATTGCCTGTTTGTGTTATGTCTTAACTAAAGTTTATAAAACTCTGTACTGATTATATTTTTGGAAGAAAAATCATTGCAATAAACTAACTAGAAGTCTTGTAAGTGTTCATGTCTGTATATATTTCAAGCATTTGTAAATATTTTAAGTTACAAAGTAAAGTAGGCTTTGCAGATGTGATGTAATTAAAGGTATTGAGATAGGGAAATCATTTTGAATAATTTAAGCATGCTCAATACAATAATATGAATTCTTGTAGAAGGAAATAAATAGGTAAGAGAAGAAAGAAAATTCTGTGTTACTATATTTGAAGATGGAGGAAGAGACTGCAGCCAAAAAATGTCTGTGATTTTTAGAACCTGGAAAAGTTGAGAAAGATTAATGTGCTTATTAAAAATGTATATATGATTTGCTCATTCTGAAGTTGAACATTCTACCAACATATAAAACGTATAATATGCAATGAAAACATCGATGAAATATAGAGATATAATCAGCACTTGTAAACACAGACAATATATATATATATATATATATATATATATATATATATACACACACATAAGTTTATTGTGAGGAATTAAGTTTCATGATTCAGCAAGTTAATGACTCTCAAGATCTTCAATTGGCAAACAACAGATTTAAGAAAACTAAATACTTAATTGCAGTCTGAGTCTAAAAGCAGTTCATTCATCTGAATCTAAACTTCAGTATCTCAACTCCAAGCATTAAAGAAGTGTGCCACACCCTACAAATGGACTTCTCTTCCACTTGATGAATCATGATTCCACCTGAGTCTACAGGG
>NDGM010924639.1:0-14541 GCA_002564305.1 Octomys mimax
GGAAGGGGCAGGGGAAGGAGAAGGGAAGGAAAGGGAAGGGGAAGGGGAAGGGGAAGCAAAGGGGAAGGGAAGGGAAGAGAAAGGGAAGAGAAGGGAAGGGAAGGGAAAGGAAGGGAAGGGAAGGGAAAACCAAAGGTATGAGGAAATTAAGTGGCTATCTATGGAGTACTAATTGTTGCCACATGACAATTTTCTGTAAGCAGAAAATGCTACATATGAGGCACTTAGAAAATTTCCTACTCATCTTCTATATAATGATAAAACTTTTCCAAAGTTGCTTGATAAGGTAATTCTGACCAGTAATTATATGTCATTAGTTGCTACTCTAGTCTTCTAGACTTTTTCCTGTATTTATATAAAATATGAAGAATCATTTTGGATTTTTCAGAAGAAGGCCTTGAATAGTTAAATACACCTTTGTGAAATTTCCCTCTTCTTGAGATTTATGGAAAATAAGTTCAATGATTCTGTTTTCTGTCTGTTGAGCCTGTAAAAGTGAGCACTTGAATACCTTAGAGATATTATAGCAATGGAATCTTTTTACAGGGCTACGTATTCAGGTAGTGCTTTTGTTCCATAATCAATAATAATGCTGTCAGTGGAGACTAAAGTGTGATTTTCTTAGTATTGCTCTATATGGCTTTTGTATTTTCTGTCTGTATGTTCTTTCCTGGCATTCTACTTGCTGATACAGGTGAGCTGAACATTTATGATACACTTCTTGATATAAAGGGGAAAGTTAATTATCTAGATAATTTCAATTAATATGATTGGCTTTGTGTTTCACTATTTATGCACTGCCATTTTTCAAAACATTTTTTCCCCACAGGGCTGTACTGTGAGACATAGACCAGCTAATCTAGAGGTCTGCATTGGCAAATTGTATTGATTGCCTAAATTCAGAAGAGAAACTCCTCTATTAACAAATGAACTCATCATTAGGGTATTCAGATGGTCAAAAATCAATAACCACAGAATTGTTTAAATTAAATAAAGAGACATATAGTGAAAGCAAATGCCAAGACATAAAAATAACTTGTTTAATTACAGCATTTAAGTAGACTTCAGTGGAATGAGTGCAACAAGAAGAGCCACTGCATCGTACAGGCTGGGGTTTCATCTGGCAGCAAGCACACCAGCCAGGCTGGCAGATGACGACAAGCAAATGTCACTCGGTATCTTGTAACACTTGGATGTCTGCGTGCATTTCTAACTTTCCATCTAGGGTTTCTAGGAAAATGCCATCCCCTCCTGTGCTTTTAATCTTCTGGATGGGTGTTTTGGAAGGTATAGTTCGAAACCTGCTTTGAACCTTGATCCTTTAGGAAGCAAAAGCAAATTCCCTATCCTTAGAGCACTGAGATTCCCACATTTTAACTTGATTCACTGTTTATACATCAGCAAAATAGGCCCGTGTGAGATATAATGGTGGCAGAAACAGTATTTTAGCAACAGAGACTAGAAGATCAATGTCACTGGTGGGAACTGCCATGCACATCATAGTCACTTAATAAGCATTTACTAGCATGTGGATCAGGCATGACCTGGCAGTCTGAGAAGGCTGCACACTGCTCCTGCAGGCTCTGTGTCCACATGAACAAAAATAAAGGCCTCTAGTGGAAGAGATGGGCTGCTTGCAGCTATTGACTAGCTCGCTTCTCACTACTCCTCACCCAGACCATGGCCACTGGCTGCTCACTTACTCCACTGTCTCTCTACCACTACCTCTGTTCTTGCCCCGCTCTGTGCTCCAATGCAAGATGAATCTGTCTTGAGGCTCCACTTGATCTTGCCACTTTTTCTCTGAACCTTGATTGTGCCACTCTCTTCCTCAGGGCCATGGGCCTAGCTCAGTGCTAAAGCACTTGCCTAGTGGCATGTGCAAGGCCATTGCTTCCACCCTGAGCGCTACAAGAAAACAAAAAATAACTCTTCATATCTTCATTCATCTCATTTGGTAACATAATCAATCTTACACATGCTGCCATTCAAGACGTTGCCTCAGCTAGCTGAACAGCAAACCAGTCCTAGCAGGGTGACAAGATCTTGTAGTGTATGCATTCTATGTAGGCTTGTTCTCTTCATGCCATCTACTCTGCTGGGTAGAAAATCTTTAGCAAGATCCATCTGTCAACTAGTGATGCCCTCTATAACTGAAGATTTAGTTTGTTGTAATTAGATGAAAAAAGTACTGGCTTTGGTGAAGAAGCATGCCTCACCCATAAAAAGGCATCTGTCCACACTAGCCACCCTCTAAGTGGAGTAAATACAGAGAGAGTAGCCAAAGAATCTTAGTGTGGGTTTGAGGTGTTTATTTTCTCCATTAGAGGGACCAAGGTAAAGTGGCACTTGGTCTCTGTTCCCCTGGGTGCTGTGGACTTGAAAATTCAATTTTCTTTTCCCCAACCAATCTGAGCCCTCTGGCCCTTGTTGCGAGGGGGGGGGACACACCTTCCGAAATTACATGTGTCTTTTAGTGGGAGACAATCAATACATAATAGAGGCTCTTTCCCTACCATATGGAACTAGAAAAAGCAAGGAGAGCATTCGTCATACACAGAAAATACTCAACAATGTTATTCAAAACCTACATGGGAGCAAGTGCTGATAATATCTTTATCATTAACATCCTAATGTGTTCAGGCATTCTCTTTCCTTAGAGCTCATTATACTCTGAGTGAAGAGGCTCCATTGATTTTCATCGGTATGCTAAACACTGACTGGCTGCTTCTTAAGGCTTTGCTTTCTTTCTTTCTTCTTTCTTTTGGCCTTACTGACAAAATTAAGAAACATGAGTAGAGACTCTCCATGATCATTTTAAGATCTGGAGTTCTACAGATGTATTTGTGTGTATTATGTTTTAATACACATAAATAACATTTCGTATACAAACATATATGACTCAGGATTAAATATAAAACCTGAGAAGTCTTTTTTCATAGTTTAACACATACAAAGGAAAATCTCAAATACAAAGACACATGACTCATAGGAACCTCCTTCCATTACAAAAGAGTAAGCTTTAACAAATTTATAAAAATTCGGGCAAGCGTTCCAGACTGCGATGACATATTTACTGTTTCAAATGTGGGTTATATCATCCCAGACATTTTGGAAAGTCCTGTGTTTTCTGTGTTCATTCAACTGTGTTCTGAATGGTTAATCTTGGTCTGGCAGCTAATTTCAAATTTGGGCTGCTCTTCTGTGCATTTAAAATGTTATGCTCTTTGCTCTTGATATATAAATAGGAGAGTAAATATGGCTGCTTAAGGATGATAAGAGACATTCTGTTTTCCATTCAGTTCAAGGCCTTTGGTGTTACAGTCTGTCTGGTGGCTTTACTAGCAGATGGCAGGTACTTTGTGGGGGACAGAGGAAAGCATGCTGGACTCCTAAACAAAAGCTTCAGTGTTTCAAAGTCACCATATCGGTTTCAAACTGTTGCGTTTTTAATGTGGAAAAGTGGTTTATTACCCCACTTTTACTGGAGATGCTCAATTTCTGTAGATACATTCTAGAACCCTGATTAAACTTAGAGCTTGAAAATTTACAATAAACTTAAGCACACATGCTACATTGCCCAGCTCTTACTAATGACTTCAAGATAGCACCTCCAGCTCCACATATGCACTGAGAGGCCATAACTGGGGAGATGAAGGCATGATGGGATAAAATGAGGAGAGGGGTGACAAGAGAGGCAGGACCAGTGCTGTGTACCTAAACTTTCCTCTAGCTCACTGCCAGTGACCAAGGCAATGTGGTGACGCCTCATGTTTGTGGGGCTTTAATTCAAATCTGTACATATGGGCCAGTCAAATAGCTCAGGGGATTAAAGCACCTACAAGTAGGTGCAGGGACCGGGGGTTGTATCCCTGGGCCTGCTGTGCCAGCCCTGTTCCCAGGATGCACTGAGACGGCAATTGAGCCTGGGCACGGTGGCATGCACCTGAACAGCCGGATCACTATGAGTCCAATGTAGTAGTAAGACCCTGAACACCTATAGACTGTTCTCTAAAATACAAAAAAATATAAATCTGTACATAGAAATCTCCGGCTTTCCAGAGGAGGCTGTTACTCCTCCTTCCATCATTGTTACAGAGCTCGGCAATGTGCTGTGTGTGCTTTGCAGCTGAAAAGGGAGTGGTCATCCTTACCCTAGAAAAGCACTATCTATTCACACATCAGAGATCATATCCCTTTTTGCTTTTTGCTGGTATCATGAAGAAAGTGCTAAGCTAAGAAAGAACCATTGGTTTTGCTATTGAAATACTCATAGATTGAAAATTCATAAAGTGTCGTGGCCATTAACTAGAATTTGGTCATGACTGGCCATGCAACAAGCACAATGTGTGAAAACATTGTGCCTCTACGTATCGCTGTATGCTCAAGACATTCTATTATATGAAGATTACAAGTCAAAATATTTGGCACTAAAAGTAGAAGGCCTAATTACAATGAAAATTTCAGCATGTGGGTTCCTAAACAGTCATAGACTTGCTACAAACCTATTAAAAATACATCATATATCACATCATATAAGCCTCAAGCAGTTTCTTATTAATCTCGTTTCTATGCTAATACAGCCAAACGGTAAACACAATCTTGGGAATAGGAAGGCCAGTGTTATTCTATTAACCTTATATGTTATCCTATTTACTTTTCTATCTTTAATGAATAAATTAAAATATCCTCTCATTCTCTAATTACTGGATAGCTTGAACACGACAATGTATGGACTTTTTTAGTTACGTTCTATAAAGTTAACAGCCTGCACAATTATTTTGCGTGAGGGATTTCAGTGAAAGGCAAAGACAGGAAAACTGTTTACATTAAAAGACTATCAAAGTTGTTGTGCACTCAGTTTTGTCCTAATCTGCTGTTTCTCTAGCTCTGGCAGGCTGACCTCTCTTGCTGTGTATGCCACATAGCTGTCATTATGGAAGAGGCCTTCCCCAGCCTTTGGACTGATAACAAAGTAAACGGAAATGTGGCAAAACCTCGAGGAAGTAACAACTTGTTCAGCATGATGAGGGAGAACTGTGGCTGCAAAATAGGCCAGTATACAGCAGGGAAGGAGTATCTGTTGTCACTACTAATGTATTCACTATCAACTCCGAAGCAGCCAGCTGATAGAAGGAGTGAAATTTATTGCACCTGTCTCATTAGCAAACTTTCAACATAAAAAGTGGCCTTGCATTGTAACGTGGCTAGGATGCTTTGGAAGTTTGATGCATATTGCAGATGTAAGGAATGCATCTCAAATCTGGCAGAACTTTGGGGGTTTGAGCTATTAAGTAATTCATGTCATTTACGATGATCAAATAGCAGACTGGCCGGAAGCTGGCTCAAGGACAACAATAAAAATTCAGTTTAAATATAAGAAGCAAAATCATGAACCTGAATTCAGAACAAGCTTTTCTGTGTGAGGTAGAGATCTGTAGTGAAAAGGGAAATAACAGTGAAATGGGCAAGAGTGCGAGGAGCACTTGTTTGTCGGAAGTTGAGTAGGCTTGAGGTACAGCTGCACTGCTATCGTCTAGTTAGAAAGTCCACAGTCTCCAGTAACATGCTTCAGATTAAGTGCACATTTCAAGGCCTACCAAAGTAATCATTAAACAGTTAAATAAATTGGGGTACACTGGAGCTACTTCTTATCATGTACGCAGACACAGCCCATTAGATTGTCTTTGCGCTCAAAGGAAATTTGAGTTGTTCAGTTGTGCTTTAAAGCATCAAGATGTCATGTTAAGCTTTTTTCTAGAGTCCTTTGGCTGAGCTTGACCACTAATTAAACATTTCCAGCCGTATAAAGTGTTTTCTGAACTTCTAAGTGGAAATAATGAAGTCATTTGAGCTTTTAGGTTAACTCAGATGAAGATTGTATTAATATTAAAATATCCTAAAGCCACTTTGCAGCAATACCTGTTTCGTTCATGACCTTCATGTTCCTAAAGATGGCTTCTTCTAGTGCTGGTTTGAGCGGGCTGGGTGTGAGACAGGCATGCCCAGATGTAAAAGGGCTTCAGAGTCCAAGTATCACAAACTACTCTCCATCAGAGGACAACAGCCTGCATGCTTAGAGTGGTGTGATGCTATCCTCTAATGCCATGTTAGACACATGTTTTACCTGAATCTATGAATATGGGCTAGAGGGGATTTTTGAATCAGCCCACCAGCCATTCAAGAAGCTTTGGGAACATGTCAAATTTTGGATAGCTTAAAATTTTAAAGACAGCAATTTTAATAAAGCTGTCAGTATAATTTCTTTGTTAAAAAAACATTTGAGACTGATTAGGCTGCTTATAATGAAAGAGAAGCTCAAGGCCTATATCTTTAGATCTTTTATTGAACTGCAAGCCCAGCATCAATAACTGTTTCTCAGCTGTAAATGAAAATTGATTCCAGGTTTAACTCCTCATTTTCAGGAGTTCCTCTAATTCTGAGAAATGTAAGAAGAAGAATTTGACAGAAAGAAAAACTGAAGGTTTAGTGTTGTGGGGTTTGGGAATGTGGAGAACACACCACATTCCTGCACCCAGGAAACTGTCTAACTGCATCAAGGCCAGTCCCTAGCCAAAGGCCACCAGCAGGCTCCTCGCTGCACCACTGCCAGCCCTGGATGACTGGCTGGGAAGTGGCAATTCAGTTAGTGTTGCATGGCAACACCAAGGTTGGATTCACGTCTATGATGCCAATAGCATCAGATGAGAAATAAAAAGCAGTTATCTGGGCAATGGACAACAGGAGACCCCCCCTTCCCCAAGCGCAATCATGCCATTGACATCCAACTACTTTTAAAAACCAAAAGGAACATGTTGTAACATACATGTTTATGCAGACACAAAGTAAAAAGTGCTGTGTTAGATTCCAATACTCTTCTGTAATTTTGTAATATGCAACTTTGGCTTCGAGTGATTATTTCTGTCTCATCCCAGGCTGGCTCCAAAGAGAGAAATGAGGTGAGTACAGCACCACAGTAGAGCTGTGAAAGCCTTTCTCTAGGACAGAGCAGGGGCTGAAAAGAAAAAGCTAAATACTACAATGAAAGCCTATGACTGCTCTATTCATCAACCACTTGAGTAAAAACTTTAAGAGACATGTAATTTTCTGGGGGGCTTAGTGAGGTGTCATTGGCAATCTGGCCTTTGTTCCCAGGGATCTCTGTTTGAAACGATTTCAGGATGGGGGGTTGTTTAAGTGTATCTGTATGTGAGGGATGCCTTCGGAGCCAGTTAGGACATTCAGTACAGTCCCTAGTAGGTGCCTGCCAACACCTGGGCCACCATAAAGGGCAATGTGTATTTCCTTATGGATGCAGAAGAGGAAGATCCTAGGTAACGTCTACAAGGGCCACAAGGAGGAATAACCCCTCTTTGTGTAGTGCATATGGTTTTCAATGCACTTTTCTTCTTTTGTTGTTTTTACAAGGCACTTCTATGTGCATGTGTACATGATCTTCATTTGATCCTCACAATACCCGTGTGAGTTAGACGAGGCTGTTTTATCCTAGCTTACTGGTGAGAGATCTGAGACAGAGATGTTAGGCAATTTGCGCAATGTGATGCAGTTAGTATGTGAGATTGGGATGTAAGACCAGGCTTCTCTAGTACAAAAGCCCTGCTTTTCATGACAACATTTAATTCCTCATGGCCAGCCCCACCCAGCTAATGTAAGGACAAGACAGAAAATTTCATGCAAGTTTTCCAGAAACATGCCATTTTCCAGGTACATAATTCAGCAATGCTCTTTACCATCCCATTCCTTACAAGAAAAGGGAAAGGAAATATACCCAGCACCTCAAAGAATATAAGAGTTTTAGATCAGTTTTAGCAGTGGTAATAATGCTGGTGATTATCACATCAAGCAGTAAGCACTTACTATGCGCTAAGCTTAGAGTCAAGTGCTTTGGTTTGTATTGATTTATCTGTTCATTGAATCTCCACTAAACCCCAGTGAAATAGGTACAATTGTTGCCTCCATTTTACAGCCACTTATATCGGTTCAAGGTCATCCAGTTTGAAAATGCCAGAGCTGTGATTGGAACTCACATCTGTCTGACCACACAGCTGTTCTCTTCTTACCCACTTGCCTATATTGTCCCAGCAGCAGCACACGACCTTGGAACACACTGGGTGTGTGTCTGCTTTCCAAACAGAACACAACCATGAAAAGAAAATGTAATAGGTGAAGTGGATGTAGAGAACACCGAAACTTTAAATAAGTATCTTCAGGGTGTAATCTTTATCACTCCCCCATTGAAACCATGTGCATACATGATTATGTATCTCAGAATTTAAAGAATCAATAAAAAGCGAAATCTCCTGTTAAAACTTTTATTATAATCATGAGTCTCCATGGTTAGGCAGCTAACATCTTCAATGTGTATATTATAATTCAACCATTCTGTTCTCAAATTTTGAACTCCTATTTGAGGAGGTAAGACTGAGCTCTTGAACACATTTTAACTGCTCTATTGTTTTCTGCACATAGGGCCTGTCTGCCTACTCAGAACAGCTACTGCTGCTGTGGAAAAGGTCAGGGTGGGCAAGAAAAGGGAAGGTTGTTCTGACTGTACTGTGCTAGTAGTGAAATGTTAAATTAGAACCTGATGCATCTTCATTGAGAAGCCTTTTGAAATGCATCCTCTTGGGATTATTTAAGTCCAATCACAGCACAAGAGGTTAGAAATGTTTTTCAAAAACGATTGGTACATACTCTCTAAACTTGGGTATTTTGAATTTCCCCGTGTGTATCAGGATGAGACCATTACGAATGAGATGATTTGGGGATGTTGCCAAAAAGCACATGGGTTTTTATTGAATATTCCATGGCAGCATGAATTCAGCCCCTGGGGTCTGAGGATGCTTCTAATTGTAATGTTGGCTCAGACCAATGGCACAATCTGGCCTCTTGGGCACATCACTTAATGTACTGCACGTTTGTTTGTGCATTGCCCCCAATCATTATGCCACAGATGGAAATGACTGAAATTCCTTCGCTCTGTCAGGAGGCCCAAAACTACCTGCAGGGTTTATTTTGAGGTTTAAATCAGACAACATCACTAACTTGTGCCTGGTATAGGTCAGAAATTCTTGCAAAAATGAGAGTCTCAGTACGACTCATCCTGACACTGCTAGATATATGACAGCTGCAGTTAGAAGATATATCCAAGTGACATTATCTTATTGTAATGCAAATGATTCTGGTAGTTCTTCAATAAGATAAACATGGAATTACAATGAGTCATAGCAATTTCTCTTCTAAGTACATATCCTTAAAAATCCAAAAATGAGTCCATGAAAAAACTTCCACTCAAGTGTTCATAGCAGCACTATTATCAGTGTCCAAAAGGCAGAAAAAAAAAGAACATCTATCATCTGATGAATGGATAAACAAAATGTGGTTTACTTCATATAATGGAATATTACTCAGCCATAAAACAGAATTAAGTGATGTTATATGGTACAACATAGAAGAACTTAGAAAGCATTATGGTAAGTGAAAGAAGTCTGACATAAAATGATACATATGGTTGGATTCCAGTTATGTGAAACAGATAAATCCATGGGAACAGAAAGTAGGTTGGTGGTTGTGAGGAGCTAAAGGAAAGAGACAGTGAGAAGTAAGTGCTTCATGAGTATGGGATTTGCGTGCATTTTATTTTATTTGTTTGGTACAGGGTCTTGCTATGCACACCTGGGGCTCTGGGGCTGGCATGGCATGCGGTACCATGGAACAAACTCAGGACCCAAGCTTATGCAGCTGAGCTATGTCCCTACCTGGGATTTCGTTTACAATTATGAAAATGTTGTGGAATTGGGAATCAACACACAACTTTTGAATGTCTTAAATACCACTACACTGCACTTGAAAAGGATGACTTATATATTTTCAGAATTTTACTATAATAGAAAACAAAATTGTGTTAATTAACACTTTAGGAGACAATACCTCATAGAACCAGAACTCACCAAAACAGTGCTGCCTTCATTGTGGCCATTACTACACAAGCTTATAGCCCTTTAACTAGTCCTCCAACTCTACAGAGGCAGATACTAGCTTCATGCCTGCTTCTTGCTTGCTGTACTACTCACTTATAGGAAATAACTTGTCATTGTACTTGCCTTGAATTTACCAGCTCAACTTCCCCATCAAATTGTGAAGACCTAAGCCTTGTTGAGGAAGACAGAAGTGATGTGGGCAGCAGATCATACAATGCTTCTGACTCATCAATCCTGCTCATCTGAGGGTCTCAGCTCTTATATAACACCAGTATGGGTGCCTTGAAACCCTGGTTGACTCATGTCAATGGGCCTGAAGATACTTATTCAGGTAAACTCAGGACATAACTTTATGAGCTAAAAAGCAGAGTGAACTTGTATAATAACATAGAGAGGAAGAAGTCAATGTGCAAAATATACTTTCACTTATTGTTAGAGTCAGTTTTAAATATTTCCATTAAAAAGTAAAGCCATCTCTGTCAAAATCAATGATCTAGGTTGTTTTGTTTGGGTTTTGTCTTGTTTGCAAATCTTATGATCTTGTCATTGATGTGTAAAATGCAAAAAGCAGAAATGATCAGAAAGTAAGTGTACATTTTACATTTACTATGAGGTCCACAGCCCAGGGAGATGGGAGGCTCAATGTTTGCATTCTGTAAATGTACAGAAAGCTTTTCAGCAAACAACCATGAAATTGGCTCAGGCCAACACGGTGTTTTTCTCACTTATCCCATGCATGCTCTTGATAAAGTACCCAACCGACAAGGTACATTTTTTTAAAAAACATAATTAAAACTCTAAGTAATTCTTCTCTAATCCATATTTGAGGGCATTAGCACACCCAGAAGCTCTGGTGTTCAAAACAGACTTCCCTCACAGAGAAACACACAGGCAATATTCACACCGCACGACACTGTTGTTCTTATAAGTCATAAATGCTCTGGTGGCCTTTTTCAGATCAAGAAGTCCATTGGAAATCAAGAAGTCTTTGGAAATGCACAAAGCACACACTCCTGCTTTCTGCTTTGCTGAGAAAGGACTGGAAATACTTATAGACTGCAAAATGCAAGAAGATAAACGCAGCAGCAAGTTTTTGCCCAATGTTACTTGCCTAAAGACTCGTATAAGCTGCAAGGTGTACTGTATTGATTTTCGGCTGCATTTGGCAGTGGGGCATCTGGACAAGGTGAATGAAGAAGTCACATTTGTACCTAATTAATGAGTGTGAGCTCTATACCACCCTGTGGAGTCACCAAGTGAACATTAGTCCTCACACTAGACAAAAAGCAGCTCCAGAGAGGAAAAGACAATCTCTCTTACTAATTGATGGCCTGTAGTCATGTATGGAAAGTGGGGCGGGGGGCAGTAAAAACAGTTTCAGGGAGCTCTCCTCATTTTTTTTTTTTTTGGTGGAACCGTGGATTGAACTCAGACCCTTCAGACCCTTGTGCTTGCCAAGGAAGCACTTATTCCACTGAGCCCTCTCCTCGGCCCCCACTCTCCCGATCCTTACTGTGGCTTTAAGGAAAGCAAGAGCTGACTGGATCTGTTTCAGAACATCAGCTCTTCTTTGCTCTTTTTCCTTTCTCCCAAACTCAGAGATGAAGCGCTGAGGTGGCCTGTGTTTGGCAAAACCACTGGAACTCTTTTGCTCCTTCTCCTCAGTTCCCAAGCTGCCCTAAGCTGCTCCTACCTGGTAGAGCTCCGTGGCTGTGCATTGAGTGGTCAAGGTCTTCACAGGCTCAAGGTCATCCTCATCGCTGCTCAGCTTTAGGTCATCTTCAAGCATCCTGCAGAGAAATCAGAGTTAGGCACCATCTTTCTTAAATCCCGCTCAGATATATTGCATAAAGAACATAAAATATTGGAGCTGCAACTTGACAGCTGTGATTCTGTCAAAGGTGCAGAGTGAACCAAGATTCTTTTAACTAATTAGATATCTGAGCTCTTATATTTATGTCATACTCTGCACACATCTTTCCCCTCTACATTCCCCTAAATCAAGGGGGAAAAGACTGTTGCAGCATCTCCAGAAATTACTGGAGTCTATATATTTTGACTACTAAAAGTGCAATAAGTGTACTGATCAATCACTGCGTAGGGTGCAGGTGGGACACAGCACTGGGTCCTCATGGAACAGGGTGCCCCGAGGCTGCCAGGAGAGAACAGGGGCATGCTAATAGCCCCCAGCCCTACATGCCATTGGTGAGCCCTGCTGGGGCTCTCCTTTTGGTAGACAAAAGGCCCAGAGGTCTTTCTCAGTCCTCTGCTGCCAGCCAGCTCAGTGGCCAGGAAAAAGTTGAGTGAGAAATGGCTGGTCATTAACCTTTAGATATATGACTCATCTCTTCCTGCAAAGTTTCATCCAGGAGATGGAAGTCTGTGGCACAGATAAGAAATCGTTCTCTGCTAAGGCCAGGTACCTGAGAAATATGAGTGGTCTGGATTTGGGTGATGAACTAGCTCTTTGTAAATTGTTTATTGGGCACACAAAGCCTTTTGTTTCACCAGTGGCATTAATTCTAGTGCCATCTAACCTCACTATCTCTAAGATTGAGCTCCAGTAGGAAAGATTGCCTATTATCATAAAATTCCAGGTCTGCAGCCCTCAAAGATCAACTGGTGTTCATATTTTCATTTATTAAATACTACTTCAGACCTTATCGCCAGGCATCAAGGAGGGCATCTGGCTCAGTCTCTCTGGACCCATTCCCAAGCATGCCATCCTCTTTCTTGCTTCTAGGCTCAGCTCCAAGGCTAGATTTCCATTCCTTAGCATCCTTTATTCCCCTTTTTGAATTTTTTTTATTTTTGGCACCTGGAATTAAACTCAGGGCCCTGAGCTTGCCAGGCAGGCACTATACCCACTGAGCTACATCCCCAGCTCTACTCTGGCATCCCATTTCCTCCCCAGAGCTCAGGCAGATCCCACTTTTTCCACAAATGCTTCTTAGAAAGAACTCTTACCTTAGAAAAGATAGTGTTTTCCTCTGTTGCCTCCCTCCCCCCAGGCCTGGCTACATCACACCATTGTTTTCCACTGGTTCCCTCTCCCTAAGAAGTCTTAATTCCCAGACAGCCAGTGGGAGTAGTATATTCTCCACTGTCTTCATTACAGTACTTTTCTAAGAAGAATAAATTTTCCCCAAACTCTTTTGCAGACATAGAAAAAAAGGTTTAGAGAGATAAGTGACACACCTAGTGAGTAATATAGCCAGTCCCCAAATTCCCATTTCTGTCTTTCTTGCTATGTGTTTTTACCAGGAAAAAATGACAGAAAGGAAACTTCAGCTTCTACTTTGATAAATCAGGATCAGTGTTATGTTGCAGGTTGTGTAAAAAAGAGGTTGAGGTGAGAGTGGGTGTCCAATAATTCTCTAAAGGGAGCTAGGTACTCTCTTTCATCCTCAGCCTCCTAGGCCCAGGACATGTTCACTGAGGTCTGAGAATCATGGTGAGAGAGAGAGAGGATGATTGGTGGGAAGGACAACTGGTAGTGTTGGGTTCACATAAATGAAATTTGTGGAATTTATGACTATCCTTCAAGAGACTAATGGATGTTTTGAAGATCGTTGACAAGAAGAAAAATGTATCTTGGTATTTCTTTTGAAGTTACAGGCTTATGATTTTGACAAATAGTTCTTTTTAACAAATTGTGGGAAATGAAGACTGAATCATTCTTATAAGCTCTATAATTCAAATATTTAAAACCCATCTCTCTTTTTCAAGATCTCTCTCTCACTCTCTCATTCTCTCTCTCTGAGCTATATGTGTAGCTCAACACAAGTAAGGAATATCTACATGCTAACTTATATCTAAATGTTGAACCAGGTGTGGTGGCACAAGCCAATATTCGAGAGGCTGAGGCAAGAGGATTACCATGAGTTTGAGGCCAGCCTAGGCTACATAGTGAGTTCAAGGCTGGCCTGAACTACACAGAAAGGCCCTGCCTCAACAAACAAATAACTAAACAAACCTACCAAAACCCCAAAGATATGTAAGTGCTGCAAGAAATAAATGATGGAAGATTCCTATAATTAGTGGAATCAAGAAAATGGCAAAATACTTGTCTACTACCCAGAATTGAGTCCTGTCAATAATCCTAGGAAGATCTCTTTCTAGCTCTCTTTTTCAACCCAGAGCTCTGAAGCTTAGAGCAGTTATGGAATTTGTTCATGGTAGCACAGCTAGAAATCGTAGAGGCAAACATGAGAGCCAGACCATCCCAGCCAGTACTTGAGAGCATATAGTTTGTCTGGCGGTCACCACTTATAAAGAAGAGTGTATCAAGTAAAATGTATAACAAATTCCAAAAACAACCCTAAAACCAGATGAACACAGAGTAATTGTGGGATAATGAAAAACTCTGAGGTCTTGGACAAGTTCCATGCCAGCTCTGTGCCTCAACTGCATTCCTCTTCTATTCAGTGCAGCAATCCTTTCAGTGGTCTCAGGATGATGATTGCAAAAGCTAATGCATGAAGGGGCTGGTGAGATGGCTCAGTGGTCTAAAGCACCTACTTAGAACAAGCTAAGCTAA
>NDGM010925204.1:0-12143 GCA_002564305.1 Octomys mimax
CTTTAAAAAAAATAAAATAAAAAAGAAGAAAAACAAAGTTACATTATTGAAATCTGCTCTAAGTAGTTGCTTATTTTAGCTTAATTTTAGTTGTAAAAGTGGTGAAAGCTAGGCGTGGTGGCGCACACCAGTACTCTCAGCACTCCGGAGGCTGAGGTAAGTTCAAGGGCAGCCAGGGCTACACAGTGAGTTCAAGTCCAGTTTGAATTACAGAGCAAGACTGTCTCACTCAGTCAGTTAATCAATGTAGTCAAACTTAATTCCCAAGAAGCACAATATATGGTAACTATAAATTTTTAAATTTAAATTAAATTTTAATTCTTGACTAAATTTATTATTTTAACAACTTACTACAAAAAGCATTAATTTAAAACAGCCTCGGTGCCCTGTTGAAGGTGAAGGTGAGATAGCTGCTGGTCACAGACTGATAATGGTAAGGGAGAAAGGCCACGCTAACTAAGTTAGACTGAGATATCTATGAAATGAAAACATGACTATTTTCAGGAACTCATCACAGCTAAGCACTGGCTCATGCGCACGCCACACAGCGCCGCCCTCCACACCATCGTGGTGTCTACCGCTTCAGAGCAAGCTCGGCCTCTCCATGACTCGCATCGCTGCCAGCGTCATGAACTGCCTGGTAATGTTTGAAGAGCTCATCAGCAGATCCAAGAGATTTCATACACTGGGGACATATGAAGCCCTACAGAAAGAGAAGAGAAAAGGTTTCAATATACCATTTAATGTTGCAAAGTAACACTTGGCGTAACATGAAATAGCCAGCTGCCTTATTCACACCAATGGTGCCCCGAGTGCCTCCAATCCGTGGAGGCAAGCCCCATTTCTAGCCGTTGTGGAAAGCGCCGCACTGTCTATTCTGGCTGAAATTTGCAAAATGCAGATAAAACTCTTGCAACTACTTTTTAGCTTGAATAGCTAAATGGGTAGAATACCAAACACTAAATTGGTTACTTCTAGTCTATCAGTTAATTGACAAGATTGCTCTTCATAATCTTCTCTCTAGAATATCTCCATTAGTAAAATTGTATCTTCTCCAACCTGTTTCATAGAATGCTACTAAAAAAAGTTAAGAAGACATAATCTGAATGTTGAAGAAGAAAGAAATATACATCACTTATTAGCATAGAGTTTAAATACCTGTAATGGTAAACAAGTACACTTAGTCAATTTCCTTGTTAACCTTAGGTTAACATAGTAAAAGCCTAAAATTAATATTTACTCCCATATAACATAAAATCTTCTAATGTATGCCAGAGTTATTATTTCGTTAAAATTGTCAACTAGAATACTGTGTATATGAGAGAGTGATATAGGACCATGCTTTACAAATCAGGGTTGCAACTCTGATTTTAGTGAACCACAAAAATGTTCGTGGCAATATTTTTAGTTATACAACAGAACATTTTAGAGTTTATCTTATGTATAAGCATAAATAATTGCCAGCAAGATAGCTCAGCAAACTAAGCGCCTGCTTAGCCAAGTGCAGGGACCAGGGTTCGATCACAGAACAGCATGTCATGCCAGCCCCGCCCTCAGGCACGCTGAGCTGTGGCAGAGTCTGGGTGTGGTGGCGCATGCCTATAATCCCAGCGCTGAGGAGGCTGAAAACAGGAGGATCACCAGGAGTCTGAGCTGTGTAGTGAGATCCTATACCAAATACATGTTTAAAAAAAAAGTAGGATAAATACTACTGCATTAACTTTTGAGTGATGACCAAAAACATTTATTAATTGCTATCAATACACTTGAGAAGTGCTGAGACAGTTGCAAAATATAGCAGAAAGGAATAACATTACTTTTTTTTTTTTTATGGATTTTCTTTTCTTTTTTTTTTTTTAGGAATAACATTACTTTTACTGAACCTATAGTATGTGCCACGTACTTTCCTCAATCTCATTCAAATCAGCCCACTATTTATTTAAGTACTACCTCCATTTTATACAAAACAAAATTAAACCTCAGAAAAGTTACTTTCCTAAGTTCACAAACATCACTAAACCACAACACACACAGGTTTGCTGGAAAAGCATCAGATCTTTCCAGAATGCTATACTGTTCCTTGAATTCGCTGGCTTAACCTTTAAAAATGACATCTTTAATATAAATCTTTTTATCTGATAACTTTTTAGTGATATTAGTTCAACAAATGCCATTTCAAGTATAAAAACAATTATGTGAAAAACATAAGACAGTCTCAGCCTCCAAAGAACTCAGAAAACAATATATACATATAAAAAAATATTCAGTCTTTGAGAAACTGAATAAGAGATTAACCCCACAGCACTAAAGTTTACGTCGCATGGGTGTCTGAGTGCAAACTATATTAGCAAGTGAAAGACTAAAATAATCATATCTCTAATTTTTGGTCTACTTCTTTATCCTTCAAGTAATGGCACTGAAAATATTACATATTATTCTTGCAGAATTTACCTAATACATAATGGAAATGTTTCCCTAAATTTATCACTAAATTATTTGTACTCAAAACTTTTTATGGATAATAAGTAGTTCACCACACTTAGAATACACACACATTCCACAGGAAAGGGCTTTGGAGGGGGCTTATTCCAAAATTCATTTTAAAAAATATTACCAAAAAAGAATTAAGATATACTACATATAGGTAATAAATTCCCTATGATGAATGTAACCAATATGTATGATAAATATGCACCAATTTTAAAAAGTGAAGTTAAAAAAATAAAAAAGAGCTGCGTGTAGTGACGGACACCTGTAGTCGCAGCACTCGGATCCTCCTGCTTCAGTAGATCACTGTGAGTTCCAGGCCATCCTAGGCTAGAAAGTAGGTTCAAGACCAGCCTGAAATGCATAGTGAGACCCTGTCTCAAAAAGATTAAAATAAAATAAAATAATAAAAACCAAATATTGCCACATGTCAATTTTGAGAACATCTCCAGCCCCTTCTGGCCTGTTTTTCATGCTAACCCATAAATAAAAATATGCCTACACATGCTAAAGAATATTTAAATCCATTCATTATATCAATAAAAACAAAGGGCCAGCCAGATAGCTCAGCGGATGAAAGTGCCTGCTTAGGCAGACGCAGCTGCCGGGGTTCAATCCCAGGCCTGCTGTGCTGGCCCTGCCCCTGGGGCACACTGAGACAGTGACTGAGGCTGGTGTGGTGGTGCCCACTCATAAATCCCAGGGCTTGGAAGGCTGAAAAACAGGAGCATCACTACGAGTCCAATCTCTGTGTGAGACCCTATACTAATACATTTACTAAATACATTTTTAAAAAAAATAGTGGACTCTGTACTAAATACATTTTTAAAAATAATAATAACGGATAGTGGGATGCAGCTCAGTGAAACTGTGCTTATCTAGCAGGTGCAAGGTCCTTGACTCAATCTCTAGTCCTGTACCCATCCAAAAGAAAAAGTGATTAGCAAAACTCTAATGCAGTTATTACACACACAATTCTACTAATTCAAAGTAACAAGAAATAATTTGTACATCACAATTCAATTGTAAAATGTTACAGATACAAAGATAAACTAGAATGTGAAGGTGGTGCTCGAATATATTTCTACAGTGAAAGCAATAAGAACATAATTTTGAAGGCTCTATGGAAAGTTTTGTTTTATGGGAACATACAGCTTTTACATATACAAATGTTCATCTTCTCTTCATCCTATTAAAAAAAAATCCTCCAAAGATCACTTTCCCCATGATTCCTCATAGACCTCCTCTTCTAACTTAATACCCCCCTCCATTACATAATAAAGCAAGTGCTCTCTGCAATCCTTACATGCTGCTAACTGCCAACCCTGCGGAGCTAACAAACTCTCGCCGGGAGCCTTCTGCATCGGTACATCCCCACCTGCATCCCAGAAGCATTTTAAATACTACAGACTCAAGACTCAACTTAAGTCCAAACTTCCTTTCCCCTCCACTATCCATCTTCTACCCAAACTAGAAACCTAAAACTCATGCTGAACACTCCTTTCTAACCTCAATTATTCCCCCCTTTTCATGCATTTATCTCCTTCCTCAGTGCAGCTGGCCTTGCTCAGACCTGGCTGTCTCTTGCCCAGACTTCTGCAACAGCATTCCACATTGGGCACCTATGTGTCATCTCCTTCCTCTCTAATGAATTCTTTCACACAGCTCCATCAATGTATCATAGAGATCCCAGCAAAAGCACTCACCTACGCCCCAAGCGGTCGGATGCCTTGACAGTCCTAGTCACATGCTCTGACCATCCCACAGTACTGTTTCCTAGAGCATACTACAGCATCGCACACGTCTGCACCTGTGCACATACTGCATGTCCCACCAGCAGCACCCGCATTCCCTGTCAAGCTCCTTCACTCTAACAACACTGCATTGGATCTTCTCATCTCTATTCCCTAAGGCACTGCCTTCAACACATAGTTTTCTACACTGTGCATTTTCTTAAATAAGATACAAATGAAACCAATACTGTAGAAGTTGGTGAAAAAGTAGATCTTTAACTGCTTAAGATCGTAAAACCTTCCAAGAACAAAATGAGTCAACCAATAAGTACATACACTGAGCCTCTACAAATAAAGGAAAATCTCTGCCCCTTCATTGGCTACTAATTGATTAGAATAATAAACAGGTAAACAAACATTACCAGATGATGCTAGAATACAAGTAGATATAAAAGAATATGTGGTGATGAGATATTCAACTCTGCCTGTGGCAGCAGTTAGTATTTTACCAAATCACACACATGTACACTTCATGTATGTGTCTCATCTCTCATGAGTGCTACTACACTATGTAAATGCATGTACGTGCACTTTGGAATTAGGTACTGAACCATGAGTACGAGTGTACCTGCCATTCCACACCAGGCATCTCGAGACTATAATCTCAACACTTGGGAGGCTGAGTGAGGTTAAGACCATCCTGAACTACATATAGAGAGACACTGTTTCAAAATAACTAATGGGAAAACACAAAGGTGGAGGAAGTGTCATGAAGCAACCATGTCCCTTGGGGAAACAGAGGCCTTAGGTGTCCCGGGATCACAGGGCAGAGTGAAAGACAGGCGCCCACCAGGTGAAAGCAGTGGTCCCCTATGAGCCACTGAACTGAGCAAAAGCAGTGCTGTAGATGTGCTTTTGGGCCTGAGGACACTGCTGGCGACATCCGATCCCAGAGACCCACACTGTCCAGTGCCGTCCCCTGGATGAATGAGTGCTGTCTTGTAGCTTAGTCTAGCTGGTGGTGCTCCTTCCTCAGAACCATCTGTTAGCTATCGCCACGTGTCACCACAGCTCCAGTGACGCTCAACGTGGCATTTTTGTCATCTCTGCCCAGTAAAGGTTGCACAACACTGGCTGACATGCCTGATGGAACAGCACGTGAACATCTATATTTAACCCACCATTTCTCTTCTGTGCCTCAACCCTGCTAATAACTAGAAAGTAAATGACAGTGTCGCTCAGAAAATCTACAGCCATGTCATACTACTAATCTTTACAACTTGCTTTTTGACTACTGTCTCTATTTCTGAGTTGTGGTAGTAGATACTTAAAAAGCTAATGTTCAAAATGAGCTACGTCATGCCTTTTTAAACTTTCTAAATATTACCAGGTTAATACTTCAGAAAGAAGTGATCTATTCCTAAAGAGAAATTTCAGAAACCAGTAATATATATTTCATTATAGAAATATTCCTTATATGTGAATTTTCCCTGTGGCTAGAACTTGAATGTTTAAATACAACTTAAATCTGGGGATATTTCTGATAAAAATAATTTTTGTACAATACATATGCTTCCTCACCTCCTTAAATCAATAATATTAAATCTCTGCTTGAAGTCTCTTAAACATAAGTATTGATCATTAAGTGTTTTCCACTCTATTAATTCTAGTCAGACTCTTTAATTCCTGTATCTCTATTTTTACAGTTTTTCCTATATCTCACTTTGTATTTCAATCATCATTTCTAAACATTCTTAGAATGCTGTTTTAAGGAATGTTAGCCTGCTATTTAGATGGAAAGGGCAGATTAAGAGGGGGAAAAAAGTTTTTTTAGTATTAAGACCATAACATTCACTTTAAGTAGTAGTAAGACAAGCTTAAGATGCCTAAGGGTATCCCATGAAAAGTGTGTGATCTTTTAGTTCAGGGACTTTGTAAACTAATTCACAATATAAAAGACTTTTTTTTTTTTTTCTCAACTATGTCCAAGGGGACAAACCTTACTAGGTAAAAAATTCTAGCGGACTGTCAGTTAACAAAGGATGAGGACAAGCCAGCTACAATGATTCCCTTAATCATTCCAAATTTGTCATCAACTTCTAAAAAATATAGTTTAAATTTAAAACAATAAAGCTCTTACTCCTGAAGTTCAGTGCTCTGTAATCCTTTATTCACTTTCAAGCTGTGAATCCTTTATTCACAGCTAAACCTCGGCCTGACACCTCAGGAATTTCTGTTGAACCACATGTGCTTTTGTCCAAGGAAAGCCCCTATGCATGAGGGCAGTGCGCAAGACTGTTACTTTTGATTCTGCCTAATCGTTAAGAAAAACTGACCCACAAGCATGAGAAGGAAGACCCCTGGTAACATCTTTCAGTCTTCAACTTCGCTTGTACTAGTCTGACTTTTAACTGGTGTCATCCTGGATGCACCTATCGCCCTCTTACCCAAAAGCATGTTTGTTTCCTAAGAAGTTTTCCCTGAGTCTCAGGTATACTGAATTAAGCCTTACATTTCTTTTGCAAATAGTACCTACCACAGGAACTCTGGGGAAGACAGCTTATCTTATTCTCCCTTTTCTTTCCTTCCTCTACTAAATTACCTGATACATAAAAGTTACTCCATCAATTTGCTAAAATGATATTGTGAAATTTTTTTCTTATATACGTAAGTGCTTCACAGAAAAACAAGGTCATATTTTTGGTCTTTCACAGTATGCAAAATTTTATTTTATAAGATTTGTAAAAGAAAAAAAAATAAAAAAGAAAAAGATTTGTAAAAGAATCAAAAACTGTGTTTCTCTTTCCTTTTTATAATACCATAATGATTTGCAGAGGAAAAAAATACATCAAGATCATCTGTGAAATTCCTTCCAGCCTCAACTCCTTCCCTCCCTCACTCCCACCCTCGCCTCAGAATGCACCAGCCCCAGGCTCCTGAGGACAACTCTGAGGAGACTTACTCTCACTCACTCTTACGGGTGAGAGCTGTCTTTATGCTGCTTTCTCAGGCCTGAAGAGTTAAAACAAGCAGTGAGACAGTTTATCTTCCAAATGAGGTAACATGCCAAGTTCTCTCTCTATGCAATGATAAAGCATTTTAACCTAAACCATTCTGTAATTCATTAATAAAGAATTAACAACATAGTAAAGAAATAACACATGTTGAAATAATTGCCACTTTATATTTCAAATTTCACTGCAAAAATACTAACGTAAACTTTTACATTTATTTTCAAATTTACATTTAAAAAAAAAGCTGGTAACAGTAAGAAAACCCAAGCAGACAACCCCGGAGCCTCTTTTCCTTACACAGCCTTCCTTTTACACATGCACAGTTAGAGTAACAGAGTCCCCGTAGCATCAAGAGAAAAGGACCAACACCAAGGCAGAGGAAAACAAGGCTACTGTGAGCAACCCAGAACCAAGCTGCTAAAACAAAATATGCAAGACCACAGTGACACTGGAGTCATTAAGAAGGTCCTGTCCTCTTGTCTCCCTTTCAGTGTGAACTCTGCGGTAATGCTCTGACAAATTAATAGCAGTCAGACATCTTTTCATACACAACGGGCAGATGAAACCCTGTGAAATAACAACTTTTAGAAACATACACAAAATGCAGACAACGCCAATAGACATAACAAGAAAATATTAACATCTGTTGTTAGTAAATGCAAATGAAATGTGCAAGTGGGGACTGCACAAATGTACAAACAGACAAGATCTATCTAAAGTAAGACTTCTAAAATTAGAAGATTTACAATACAAATTTGCCTTGATTGAATGTTTTAAAGTAGCCCACTGCATTGGTAGGAATGTTATTTTGCTTAAGACAGGTTTGTGCTTTTGTTTTGAAGACAGTCTTGCTTGGCAGCGCAGGCCTGCCTTAAGCTCACCACGTAACTCAGGCTGGCCGGGAACTGGCAGGGATTCTTCGGCCTCAGCCCCTAAGTACCGGAAACATGGTCTTTAAAAGTTCTTTCTGTCTATAACACTTTGTCCTTACTTATCTGAGAACTACAACTGGCCATTTGATTTTTATTTTAGATCAAGAAATTGCTGAGAGGGACAATAAATATCTTTCTGCAATATAACATTCTCAACAAGGAAATTATTTCCATGAAATCAACTTTTAATCTTTACATATTCCATTAGCATATGAACCCATTCTTGTCCATATTCTTAATTCCCAGTAGATGATCCTTCCTTTTACTTTAAGCAAAACCATATGAAAATGTCCTCTCAAATTCTCTACACTGAACCATATCTATATTTTAAAATGTGAGCTGTTACACTGAGCAACGGCTTGAGGTTTTATCACTTAAGAATAACAAAAAGATAAGAAAATAGGAAAATGAGAAAGCAAAATTCAATGGCAAAGACAAACACTATACTGGTCAAAATACTGTCAGTTTGGTGTCATAATCAGATGTCAGTTTAGGCTTCAGTGAAAGCTCATTACATATGACCTTCCAGAAATTGTATTGTTTAGTGGCAATTTCCACATCTCTAAAATGGAGCCAATGTTAGCACCTATTCCTCTAGAGATTTGTGTACACATACACTTAGTTTGTGTAGGCCACATTATAAGTACTCAATAAGTATTGTTAGCGGATGCATGCTCACAGGTTAAAAGAAAATGAAATTTTAAAAACTAATCTACAAACTAGAAGACGGCAATTAAAAGGCGGTATTTTTCAGCAAAGCCAAAGAAATTAAGTAGACAGACTATGACTTGGAAAGGACAAACAATTGTGATAAAGGATGGGGAGATAAAGCTTTAGAGTTTCTGTTGAGACTGTTCTGCCTACTGCCATGGAATTGAATACTGTGGCTAAAAAGAGGCAATCATGACCATTAGCAAAGGAAACTTCAGGAACTGAGAGGCTACACAAATGATGGTGATGGCAGATTGTGGCCCCGAACTGCAATGCAACCCAAAACCCACTTGCATATCACAAAGTGCCAACAGTGCAGTTAAATCTGAATACTCCGGTTCCGAAAAAAAAAAGAGCTTCTAAATCTGAATACTGTTTGAGATTAGAAAAAACAACCGTTATCCAGTGCTTGGCTGCTGGGGTAACCCAGCTCACTTGCCTGCTGCCACAAAGTCACCACTATTGGGCCAGGCTATTCCTTGAGTCATGAACATCACTTAGGATAATGAAAAGGAAGGAGAAGAAGATAAAGGCAACACAGAGTAGCAATTAGCCTTGAGCATGACTCAGATTCCCACCACTCCTGGCAGCTGTGTGACCTTAATTTCCTCATCTGTCATGTAACACCTACAGATCACATGACAATTAAACAAGATAATACACGTAAAGTGCTTGTCATGGTTCCTATACAACGAAAACATTCAATAAATGTTAGTTATCATTACTATCATTATTCCTTTTGTTAATAACCCTTAAAAGAGAACATTTAGGTAATAAAAGGAACACAAATTCATTTTTTTTTAAACTGAGTTATGCCAGACAAATCCCAATGTTGAGAGCTTGGACTACAAATAATACCTTTACAAGATTTTGTTAGTTATCTTTTTGTTACCACAGCATTATGGTGTAGTTCATCCTACTCCTTCGTCTGCTCTAAGCTTCCACACTCGTCATGCAATCACTGATCCAACAAGTACTCAAAGTGACTGCTCTGCTCCAGCTGCAGTGGAAAATGAGGTGAACCCCCCTCTCAGAAGCTTGTAAGCTTCTTGAAAAAGTCACCAAGATTTTTTAAAATTACATTTTACATTCTACTAACCAAAAAATCCTACTAGATCTACACTCAAAATCTATCCAAAATCTCAGCCCCTCTCGCCTTACCACTCTAATCCAAACTACCAGCACCTGCACGGAGACCGCTGCACTGGCCTCCTAACCATTACTCGGCTTCCACCCGGAGCTCACTAACACTCTGCTTCCAGCACAGCCCCTAGAGTGTACCGAACAAGACACAGGCACACACCTCGTCGCGTCCCTACTCCAGCTGTCGCGGGCTTGCTAGTTCACTCGCGCTAACACCTGTGTGACAGTCTGCACAGCCCCGCACGATGGGCCTCACCTCCTGGCTAAGCCAGTCACCCCCACTTGCACATGCAGACCCGACCCCACCACAGACGCTCCGCTCACTCTGCGTGCCTGGACAGCAATGGATGCAAGCCCATCTGACTCACCTCCTCACCTCCTTCAGTTCTGAGCTAACCGCTTCTCAGAGAAATCTTCACCGAGGACCACATCAGTGCAGCTACCCCAAACACTTTCCTGTATGCCTCCTTTCCTGCTTTATGTCTCTTGTTGCACTATTTTATGTGTCTCCAGCATTCAAAATAGCACCTGGCATCCAGCAAATGAATGAATCTCAAAATAATAATCATTATCAAAAAGATAGAAAATACAATTTCACACCAGCAGATGGAAAAAGTATCTACCTCACATTTGAGCGGAAGACTACTGAACAAAGTCCTATCTGCCATAAGACCTGAAGGTATGAGATGTTCTCCAGGAAAGACTAGTGGAAGCTAGAGGTCTGCTATGGTCTGGATGCTCATGCTCCCGACACACGCAGGCTCGCATGTGCACGTGCATGCAGGTACGTATGTGCAGTGCCAACTCCCACACTCATATCTTAACCCCCAAAGCAATGGTACTAAGAGGTGCAGCCTCGGGGAAGATGAGCGGATCATGAGGGCAGAATCCTCTGGATCGGTTCACTGTCTCCATAAATGGGCCAAAGGAGCCCATCATCCTTCTATCTGTGAAAATTGGGGACAGCAAAACTGTAGGTGCCTTCACTTTAGACTTCCTATCTCCAGAACCTGGAGAAATAAGTATGTGTTGTCTACAACAGTCCAAACTAAGACAAACAGGTAAAAAATAAAAATGAGCTTATATAAAAGCCCAGAGGTAAGAGAAAACTTGGCACGCTGTGAAAGCAAGAGGAAATTCAACATGCCTGAGGATGACAGAAAATAGAAAGCTGTAATGCTCTAGAAATGTAGCTCAGTGATAGAGTACTTGCCTAGCAGTCAAAAGAACATGGGCTCAATCCCTAGCACCGCAAGAAGAAAGAAAGAGAGAGAAAGAGAGGCAGGCAGTAGATCACAAAAAAAAAAATTATTGAACTTTTTTAGCTGACACAAGCTAAAGAGTTAGGACTTCAATCTAAAAACAAGTGGAGGACATACAGATGTGGTGGCACATGCTTGTTCCCAGCTCCAGAGGCAGAGGACAGGAGGAAATCAGGATTAGCCCACTTGAGACCCAGTTGCCCAAAGTTGGATGTTTCTTTTAAGAGATTTTTACCACTGAGAACAGTGACAGCTACACATTTTCTCATTCAGCTTAAGGATGTTTTAGTTCAAAGGTCCTAAAAGATATTTTAGTTTTATAAACATTAAAACACCAAGAGTAATCAGGGCACGGTGGTACACACCTGTTAATCCTAGCCCTCAAAAGGGGCACCATGAGGGCAAGGCCAGACTGTGGCCTTGTTAAAAAGAAACCCACACCAAAAGTAAAGAAACACAAAAATAAAAGAGTACAATGTGTAGCTTCCAAAGTAGTCTAAGAACCCTAAGCAATCTCAGCAGTGCACTCCACCACCCACAGGTTAATTACCAAAGGACCAGCAAAGGGAGAGAAGAATGAACTAAAGAGGCAGGAGAACGGCAGAAGAATGCAGACGCACAGAGCACAAGGGCGAATGGTGACAAACGAAGCCCATTATCATTTATGAACAATTACGATTTAGAAGCCCATTCCAGGGCGGGGGGGGGGGGAGGTTATATGCTATTTTTTTTAAATCCACACAAAATGAACAAAAAACCTAAAAGTGAAAAGACACAAAATGTATATAAAATATATAGTGGGGCCAGGGAGATGGCTCAGTAGAATAAGCGCTTCCCTGGCAAGTGAAAGGGCCTGAGTTC
>NDGM010925228.1:0-11546 GCA_002564305.1 Octomys mimax
GGTGGAACTGGGGATTGAATTTAGGTCCTTGCACTTGCCAGGCAAGTGCTTATTCTACTGAGCTAGATCTCCCCGGCCCCTGGTTGAATCACTTTTCAAGATTACCCAACCAGATAAGAGATTGAGTTTAAATCTAGATTTGCTTTAAAGCTAGTGCTCACTATTTGGCTTTCTATTAATCTTATATAAAATCAATTTCCCTTGATCTAAAGAAGAAAATTCTAAAACCACTAGAAATATGCTGGCAGCAGTTATCCTAGAAAAAGTGGGTAGATGGGGGATGTTGTTTACTTTTTTTATATAGGAATCAAACTCAGGACCTTGAACTTGCCAGACAGGCACTGTGCCACTGAGCTGTGTCCTTAAACTAGAAAGAGAACTTAAAGTCTCAAATTTTCTTTCTTCTTCACTACAGTATACTTGTTTATTAAGAGAAATGGATTACCTCACATATCTGTAATCCTCCACACTTTGGTCAAAAAACCCAATAGCTCCACATTCTTCAGGACACTGCATTCCATTCTGTGGCTGAGCCACTTCAGACGTCTTGGGTGTGGTGCTGCCTGGCATAACTCCTTTGCCTCTATATCCCTGCACTGCAGGGCCTCAACTTCTTTCCAGGTCCATGTCCCCCACCCAACACCCCATGTGGGTTTTACCTGCTATTTTCTCACCCTGGCATGTTCTTTCACTACCATCTCTGCTTAGAAAACCTAGTGCTTTAGTAAACATTTCCTGGGTCTTCTAAATCACCCTTACAGCAACAAGTTGGTCTCAACAATGATCACTGCATCTTTCAGTCTTAGTCATTTGTTATGTAGGGCATCTGCCTTCTACACAAATGACAGTGCAGTTTGCTTATTTTTACCTTCCAAGGTCCCAAATAGCAACCACAATATGTTATGTGTATTTGCTAAGATAAATTAATATGGATTTATATTAAAATATTGGTTGCTTCATACAACTTTTTTTAAATGTAATTATCCTTGAGAAAGTAATGCATTTAGTTTAGATGTTTTTGTTTGTTTTCGTGGCCAGTTTATCCTACCCTGAGGACAAGGCTGGCAAGGCATATGGTGCTGGGGGTCAAACCACAGTCCCAGTACGCTTACCTAAGCAGGTGCTTTAGATTGCTGAGCTATCTTGCCTGCCCTGCATTCAGTTTCATAAAGCCATCAATAAGTTAGTATTAGCAAAAAATACTTTATATTTCACATATATAAAATACATATGTATTACACATATATGACAGTTATATAATTATAAAGTTTTATATGAACTTGATTATAAGAAGCCCTCTGTATAGTTAATTAGTGAAAACTTCATTATTACCTCCATTTTTCTTTTTTCTTTCTTTTTTTGTTTTCAGTACTGGGAATCAAACTTGGGACCTTGTGCATGCTAGTCAGGTGCTCATACCCCTGAGCTGTCTCCCCAGCCCTACTTCAAATAAAGCTCAAATTAGTTATTTAGCTCTTTTCTACATCTGCATAATAATTATGTGGGACTCGTGATGTTAGCGAAAGCCCTAATTATTTTATTTCCTGAAATTTTTAGATAGAACACAGAAGTGTCGTTTATAGATGCGACACATTAAAGGTTTATACACATCTTAAAATAATAACTACCACAATTATTTTTAAATCTGCATATCTGGTGGCTAAAGTCCACAGGCAATACCTTTAAAATAAATCTAAGAGCTAGTTACCTTCTTCTGGTTCCCTACCTGTTTTCATGGGGCTCCACGATGCCTAAGCACGCACTTTAATCTGCTGAGCTATCTGGCCAGCCCTTCCTTTTACTTTTATTGATTTATTTATCTAGTAAGGGTCTCTCTATGCAGCTCAGATTTATAGCGATCCTCCTGTCTCACCCTCCTCTGCACAGGCATTACAGGTGTTCACCACCATGCCTGGTTTCAGGGGCTGGCACAGCATGTAGTACTGGGTATCGAACCCAAGTCCTTCCACATGCCAGGCAGGCACTTAGACCCCTATCTCCCCAGCCCTCCTTTTATTTTTATTTTTTTATATATTTCTTTTTCCTTTTACTTTTAAAAGAACATCTAAAACCCATCTTTTCTGACTGACCTGGGTGTGTCATTATTCACATCCATTACTGCTCTGAGTTGAGCGTGCTCGTGTCAGTGTAGTTACAGGGCACACAGGCCACGTAGCCTTACTTAGATACTCCACACTAGCTGCCTCTGGGAAGTTCTCTTCTTTCTTTACTGCCATTAGCTCTGACTTACCACGGCTGGCTGCGTCCCTCACTGGAAACATCCCAGTCACCCTTCCCTGCATCAGCTCATTTCAATAAACAACTGAATAGTTCAGGTGCGAGGATGATACACTTTCACGAGTTACAGGCTAGAGAGAGACATAGTCGGGATAGCGAAATTATTCCATTTGGAAATAACACAGAGTTTGTTCCAGGCAGGGCAACACAGACCTCGAGAGGATGTGGTTTTCGAGAGTGATTCCCAGGGATGTTAGTGGCTGACTAAGGCCTTGATGTACACAAAGGAAGTAGCCTGGTGAAAAAAAAAATAGCTGCTGGGAGAGAAGAGAGGAAGAGACAAGCGGGGGAGAATAGTAGCACAGCAGTACAGAGGCCTAGGCTTAGACAGGGCTTAGAAGTTGCTTTGACTTCAGACAGCATTGTGAGGTACCGTGGATGGAATTGAACACAGGAGCGATGTGAGCAAGGAACAGAGCTCAGGCAGAGCTGGGCCACACACAGTGCCTTCTCCAGCATCTTCTGAATAAATGTATACATTCTTCAGAAACAAAAGAGATTTACCAGCAGACAGTAAAATACACATCAACATGTGCAGTCCATGGGTCTGGCAGGCAGGCAGATACCCTATAACTAATCAAACCTACAATGAAAAACCACAACGTGAAAAACCATACTACTTCTAACTTTGGCTCCTTATTAATATCATTGAGGTGACTTGAGTCCCAACGTCTAGGCCTATTTTCATGGACTAAATTAGATCCTCTAGAGTTGGGACCTAATATTCACTGAGGTTGTCCACGTGATTCCTGTGCTCAGACCTGGGTTAAAGCCTTCACACAAAGCTCAGAGGTGGGTCTAGTGATGAGCTTTCTTTCCAGTAAATTATATGGGCTGTGATATCCTTGGTTTTAACCACACTTTTCCTATTTGTAGGATATAGGTATAAAGTGCTATTTCTTCTGAGGAGTTTTCTCTGAGGGGTTGTAGCAAGAAATCATTCCAATCATTTCTAACAATACTTTCTTTCATTTTTTTTTTTAAACTGGGAATTCAACACAGAGCCTCACGCTTGCCTAATAGGCACTGTGCCACTGAGCTATGTCCCGGACCTCTAATAATACTTTTATGCCTACTGTGAGTGTCGTAGAAAAGAGGTTTATGAGCCTACACAGCAAATCAAACAAGGCAACAGAAGACTACATTGAAAAGAAAGAAATTCATTTGTAGGCGATTGAATCCAATGTAGATAACAAAAACAATGTGTCACAAAGGATGGGATGATTTTTCTATTTTGCAACAATGAAGGACCAAGCAAATACCATGAAAGGACCAGAGTGTCATGGGTGAGGCCAGCAACTCCCAGCCTGCATATCAGTGATCCAGTAGAAAACAGGAAGTACTCCCTCGGGTCACAGGCAGCCCTTTTGGACAAGCTCCCCAAAGGCCTTACCGATAAGGAATTGGGATGATTCGTGGCTTCAAATCACAGCCTTTGCCAATAGGTCCCAGGTGCACTTTTGCAAAAGTTAGTTTATTTTTTCCCAAAAGTGTATTTGTTTCACTAGATTTTTAACTTCCTACTTAGAACTGGTACTCACATACCAAACAGGATTTTGGTATCTGAACAATTTCCTTTGTATTTTTCTACAATTTTGTATATTCTTTATCTGGAATATCATTATATCAAGATACTCAAAATAAACCCAGTTACATCTGGAAAAGTTTTTAAATGTTTAGGCCTTATTTTAACACTAATGCTAATACTTCAGAATTTCCTATTAAGTACCAGAGTTATTTTGCAACATCCCAGAATCATAAATATTATGCAGGCTGCATGGAGTAAAGCAGTCTGCAGTGTTCAATATAGTGATACGAGTTCTAGGTAGGCACTTACAACCTGTTAAAGCAAATGTACTTTAGGGCAAAAATAAAGCAACTTTTGTGAAAGTACCTGGCATCTATTTAGCACAGGAGTGAGATTACAACAGCCCAAGTGAACCTCCTGTGTAAGTTACAAAGAACAGCAAGGTAAAAGCATTTCCTTTCCCGTATAAGTCATATTTAAAAGGATGAACTGAAAAGGGAGCGAAAATAAAATAATGTTCTCCAGAAATGCTGGACTCAGGAGCAGGAGGACCAAGGAAAAACACTAACACAGGCATGACTAACTGACCTCATTTTGTATACTGTCCATGAAAGAGAGAAACGCACAGATATTGATGGAAATGAAAGGCACCCAGATTTTTTAAAATCAAAATTTGTATAGTGAATGAGAAGAAAAGAATGTTATGTGTCTGAAAAGCAGGGAAGAAAACGTAGAGAACTTTTAGAGTAATAATATGAAAACAACTAAAATCCATTTGACTGCCGTGCTCTGTGGACAATGTCCCATTGCCACACCAAGAATAACAGCTTTTTAAAAGAAATCATATGAATCAGGTGGCTGGTTTTTACTAATGAAATGTAAATATGGAACGATCTTGGCTCAAGAAAAGTTTCTAACTTAGTCAATCCCTTATTTATTATTTATGATAAACTAATTTGATCAACCATCTTAAGGACCAAATGTTTCAAAGCCCTAAGTCACCATTTGTATCAGTTTCCAAATGGTTGAAATAACATACCAGACACCCACAAATTCAAGGAGGCATTTAATTTGGCTCACCCCTTGGAGGGAATTGGTCAGGCTTGGCTGGAGCCAATCAGAGATGGCATGGTGGGAAGGTATGCGGAAGAAAGCCACATACTTCTGAGCAGTTGGCAAACAGAGAGAGAAGGGAAGATCCAGGTACAAACACATGCTGCCTCATCACTCATCAGTGGCTCCCTGCAGTGAGGGCCACCTCCTAGGGTCACGCCCGTCCATGAACTCATACACTGATCAATTCACTGGTAAGGATAGCACCGCCGCAATCCAATAAGTTTCAAAGAACCCTAGCTTAGAATATGCAAGGATCTCAGGAGACATTTCCTGTGTAACTGGAACCTATCACCATTTTATATCTAAACCCTAACACCATTATGGATTTCAAATATGAAACTGATGGAAGCATCTCTTCTTCTCATCTCCTTCTCATAATTGTTTATCTTCTGGGCCAAAGTGGGAGTAAAAAAAAAAATCAAAGGAATTTTCTGGATTGTTTAGAAGAATTCATTGTCATCCTGGTTTGTATATTCAAAGGAAAATAAAGTGTTTATAAAAACGCAGACCTCATGCCTCATCTTGAGAGATTCTGATTCAAAAACAGTATTTATTATCAATACATTTGGTTGTTAGAATGCAAGAATTTACAAGATCTGTGCTGGCTCATTGTAAAAGCACACACACACACACACATGAATACATCACATTCCTTCGCGCTGACTGCTGTAAAACCCTTTCCCTGGGTCTTTGTGGCTTCAGCCACCACAAGCCATCATGCATTTGCTTAGAGAAGGTTGCTAGTGTTCTTGGTAATTATCTGCAGACCTGAAGACAGGCAGCCAACTGAAAAATCCTTCTGGCATAAACACTTCCTTCCTCAAGTACAGCTCCCAGGGGTTGCGCTCTGGCTTAACTCTTTCTTGTATTCATATCATCTGAGTGAGACAAAGTCAGAAGAAAAAAAGAAATCTTTGCAGCTCTTTTCCCTCACTGTCTTTTCGCTAGTTGTTTCCTTTGCTCTTTAGAAGGTTTGTATTTGGACGTATCACTTCCATAGTTGCTTTTATTGCCTGTTTTGGAGGTCTTCACCAAAAATATCCTTGCGCGCTTCCATAGCGTGAAGTACCTCCTCTATGCCTTCTTCCAGTGGCTTCACAGCTGTGGAGCCTACCTTGAAGACTTTAGTTCACTGTGAGTTGAATTTTGTGTATAGTGAGAGACAAAGCTCTACTTTAGTTCTATAGGAATAGCCATGCTGTCCCCTCGGCACCACTTATAGAAGAGAATAGCCCCTCCCCAGGCATGTCTATAATACCTTTGTTCAAAATCAGCAGGCCGTATATGTGTGGGATTATATCAATTCTGTTCCACTGGTCTGTTTTCACATCAATACCATACCGTATTAAGGTTCAAAGATAGGTTATTTATTCAAGGATGTTTTGATTTTTAGAAAACACTCCATTTTAGACTCAGGCATTCCCTATGTACAAAGGTATTATTTCTTCTAATGTTTACATCTTTTTTTACTACTCATTCATTTGGATTGGGTTTTGTTTTGCTTTTTTTTTTTCTTTTCTGTTTTGTTTTCTACTAGTATTAGAAACCAGGTCCTTTTCAGTGTGCCACCTCTCTCTCTCTCTGTAATGTATTTAGTATGTTCTACAGGGTCTCACCACACAGATTGGACTCATAGTGATCCTCCTGTTTTCAGCCTCTCAAGTTCTGGAATTACAGCTGCGCACCGCCACACCCAGTCTCAATCACCCAGGGCTGGCGTGGCATGCCGGGATTGAACCCCGGTCCCTGCATCTGCCTAAGCGGGCACTTGAATCCTCTGAGCTATCTGAATGGCCCTTCCATTCTCTTACTTTTTCTTCCCTTTTCTGTTTAACACAATTTCAAAAAGTATGAGTATTACACACTCAGGTTCACCCAAAACTTAATAATTCACTTGGATATATTTGTAAATGAAGACACTAAGCACTCACCCTAAACCCTGCTGAGTGTTTAGACTCGAGTATTTAAAACTTGTGTGATATGAACAAAATGGTGGTAGGGCACCAGTGAAGTTCTGTCATTCCGATGAGCATCCTAAGGAGACTACCTGAAGGATCCTACAACCCAGAACCTGCCTTCTCACACTATCAAGTTTCCTCAGCAACCACTTCCCACATGCATCACGCATCCTTGCCAGTTCTGCCCATCTCAACAGTGGGCTCCTCTTTGCCCTTTGTAACAGAACCAGGCCAGGACATTTTCTGCTTCTAAACTGACTAATGGCTTGACATCTATACAGTGACTGAGCCACGCAGTGGAATCGACTGATTCTTCCTTTTCATTGTCTGTAATCCAGGACAAAACCCTGGCAAAGCACGTTCTTGAACCTCTCTTAGGGTGTCTTCTTTTCTTTTGCCTCATAGTCACCAACTTGGGACCTATATTATTTCCAGCTTCCAGTGATAAACCTTAAAAAAACCCGTGTTATTAAATTTTAATGAAAATTAGTCATGCAGTTGCCTGAGCTGTCCTGAGCGTATCCACACACACTCCTTCCCCTTCCTTCTTTCTCTCTTTTCTCCCTTTCCCATTCTGATAGTTACTTCCTTTGGAGCGCTTTCTTTGCCTTTCACTATATCTATTGTACCTTTCAGATTTTAATCAATTAATGCTTAAAACTTTTATTTTGGCCAATTTTACACACTTATATCTGGTACTCTGAGCAACTATTTTGAAGATAACAATGTGCAATAGAGCAATGATTGTTGAATTCCTATCATCTTGTTTTTTGGGGAATCTGGCATCATTTCTTTTTTATATTAATTTTAATAAGAAAGAAATAGCAACGAGACAGTTTCAAAACAGGTTAGTAGGATAGTTACTTGGCATCATTTCTAATGTTTTCTCTAATATTTTTTTTTTTATTCTCTTTAAAATAAAAAAGGTACACCTGGCCCTTTTGTCCCTCCTGTCTTCTTCTTTTAACATGTTTCACATTGCAGGAGCAGATCCATTCATATATATTATTTAGTTAAAATTCTCTAGTAGTCACTGTTTGATCCCTCTGAAAAAATATATTCTTAAAGAAGTATATATGATCTTGCAAAAAGTTGCAGTTATGTTTACTAAATTTCTTTTTCTATGTCAACAGATACTCTGCAAGCCAGCAGTAGCAAAGTCTGTGTATTCCTGTCACACCAGGATTGATGATTTTTGTACCTTTAGGTTTGCATATACAGTCCCATCTTTGTGGGTGGCATTTCTTAGCTGTGTTTGCTTTACAAAATCCTGCTATGCTCAGCAGTGTTTCTATCATACCTCCTTCTTCCTGGGCCCTCCTCATCTTAAGTCTTGTTTTCAGGGTTTTCTTTCCAGTTCTTTAGGGGAGAAGTGTGCATGTGTCTTTGGTAGGACTCACAGGCAGAGAGTTGGCAGCAAAGCTAACAAGTCAGTGATTTCCTAGACATCTCCGCTATTATTTCTCTCATTTGAGACTGGATTTGGCGTATCATGACCCTGTAATATTAAACTTAAACTCTAAATAATGTAAATTTCCAGCACAATCCAGGGCACCGCATGTATAAAGCTGTCAATGTAAATAATTTGGATATTTTTTCTTGATCAGTAATGAAGTTACAATAAAGTTCAGACCATAATGTTACATGATGCTGTTTAGTGTAGTACTGAATACAAATTAACTAGGATCAGATACAATAAAGATATGTATGATAAGAACAAGACATCATTTTCTTACCCTCTCACTCTTGGTTCTAATCTTGCTACAATCAGAATGAAAATCTAAACCATTGTGCAAGTGGGCTACCTTATAGGAAGTCTGAAACGTGGAAACACATCCAAATTATCTGTGGGAGTTTCTCTGTTTTGCTATTATAATCATCATCACAAAGATAAATTTATGCAATTAAATAAATAATTCAAAAATGAGATTTTTATGAAACAATAAACCTAACTATACCAACTCTCTGACGCTGCTCTCAAGATATGGTAATTATTTTTCTGGTTGACTGAGACAAGGTTTAGCTATGTATTCCAGGCTGGACTTGATTTCATTCATACCTTAGGTTAGTCTTGAACTCATGCCAATCCTCCTACTTCATCTTCCTGGGATGACAGGTGTGCACCACCACACCCAGCTTGGTAGCTACTTTAAAGGTTTCTCTTGAATTGTTTAAGGTATTTTTATACCATCTACCACCCGTCCCCCATGTATTCATACACTTTTGTAGATTTTCCACATTTGAAATGCACGATATGTGCTTATGGGCAATTGTTGTGGTTCACTTAACCTTGTTTTTGGATGTCATTCCATATGCGCATGCAGAGTAAACTCCTGTTCCAAATTCTTTGTAATGATTCAGATAGCACATATCTAGATGTTCCCCTAGATCTTCACATTCTAATAGTGGGGGAGTGTCATAGGTGGCTGGCCTGGAGCATGGGAACGTGGATTAAGGGTGTGGTACTTCAATTAAGGACATGGACAACAGAAGCCCCACCCTGGGAAGGGCGGCACTGCTCAGTTGGGTTGCAGCCTGGATGGAATCTAAAGGACAGAAAGAAAGAAGCCTTGCTGCCTTCTTCCTACCATGCCATGAACTATTTCTCCTCTGTAATACCCCTCTGCCATACCACCCAGTGAACTACCTGTGGAGTTAAACCTCTACAAACTATAGCCTGGAATAAATCTTTCTTCCTTTAACTTTGGGTGCCAGGTATTTTGCCTCAGCAACAAGAAAAACAACTAAGACCATGATAAATGTGTCCGATTCACTAAAAAGATGTCATCTGAGACACTGCCGAGTGCCCACCTCTAAGCCAGGGTCTCTGGTGTATCCGCACGCTCGACCTCATACCTTCGTGTAGTTCCCTGTTTAAAATCCACCTGAAACTCTACAAGTCAGAGAAGTGAGTTCAAAATATTCATTAGACAAGGCCACGTTAGAAATCTCAAGCCACAGGTGCTAATCCTCTCTGCCTTAGCACTTGGCTCCATTAATGCTAAGGTGCTCCCTCCTCCCTGAGCATCCTGCAGCCTGCCTATGGAACTCCACAGGTGACATGGTTGCCCTGTCTGATTATGGGGACCCTGGACTGTGAGGCCTCTTTTAAGGAGAGCTAACTTTACTTGCAAAGTCTGGCAGTTGGCAGATATCATGAAGCACTCTATTGAGAACTAGAGATCCAAAGATAGAAATACTTTAGCTCTGATTCTTAAAGGCACTTAAACCCAGTGGATAGTTAAATGAAAAGCACCAACAAACAATAGCAATGAAAATCATTTTGAAGACTTAGTGTAAACTAAGCAACCTAATTTTTATATGTGTGATCTGACTTAGTTCACAACAACTCTAAAGAGAATATGTCCTTGTTGTCATAGCAATTTTGTAGAAAAAATATCATACTGAAGTGGAGAAAAGTTAAGGAACTCATTAATGAAATCCGGAATATCAACAGACATTTAGATCTGGTAAATATGGTCTATGAAGACTTCGTACATATTTTGCCTACTTTTCCCCTTCATTGCCTGCCTTTGTGGAAACTCTGAACCTCACAGCCTCTGAAATCCAAGTGACAGGAATTCAGAGCTCAACCACTGCCTGAAGATCCTCAGCTCAGAGAATCTTGTCTTGAATGGGAGCCCAGACAACTCTCAACAGTGCTGGGAAGGAAGGTTCCAATCCCACCAACAGCTTAAACAAATTAAGGAAGGTAATAATCCTACCTCTAAACAACATGGCTAAGGTTGTTAACTTTGGCGACTCCTTACCTTCCTTCCCCAAAAACATTTCTGTGAATTTGCTTCTCTGTAAGTGACAGAAACTATCCACAAGTCAATGGGCAGAGAGCATACGATGTGATAACCGAGACAACTGCAGTTCCCACCCTCCACATGTTTTAAGCAAGGTTCCCTGACTGTAACTCTCCGGACTCACTTTTCTTAAAGCATTCAACTTTGGATACTGTACAACTGGCAACTGTAAACCTCCCTCTTTCCCCCCTCCCTCTCCCTCCTCTTCTCTCTCTCCTTCTCCCCTCTACCTCCCTTTTAGGAAAGGGTGACTCGGGATTGAATGCAGGTTGGATCCAGGGACATGCTACCACTCAACATCTCAAATGCTTTTTATTTGTCTGTTTTGAGACAGGGTCTTACTGAATTATCGGTACTGGACTTGAACTTGTGAGTCCCCAGCCTCACCCTGCCAAGAACCCAGATTACAGGGACGGTGACCACATCCATTTCTCTACATCTTTGAGACATAAATCTCCTTCCAGCCTCTGTCCAGTACTTCAACCATGTAATAATAAGAAAGATAGGGCTGGGGAGATAGTTCAGTAGAATAAGTTCTTGCCTGTAAATTGCAAGGTGCAAGGTCCTGAGTTCAATCCCTGGTACAGAAGAAAAAAAAAAAAAAAGCAAGGAAGAAAGAAAGAAAGAACGAAAAAAGTAAGATAGATAATGCCCACAGTTTCTGTCTCTGTAAAAAGATAAGATTTTAACTTCAATAACCATCAAACAGCCAACTCAATATAACTTAATCTTATTGAACAAACTTCCTACTAAGTTTCTTTAATTTTCCCTGCCATGATTAAAATCCTAATCACCTTAATTTTGGTGGAGTTGACTTTAACCTTTCTATTTCAT
>NDGM010925360.1:0-10052 GCA_002564305.1 Octomys mimax
TCCTAAAAGGGAGTGATCCCTTGCTCAGGGGCTCAGGCTTCCTAGAAGTAGAGATATTGGAGTGGACTTCAGAAAACAGGTAATAATCACAGAAATAGTAGTTACTGGGTGCTTCCTACAGGCTAGGTCCAATGCTGAACACACCTCACCTCCCTGAATCTTTACAACGATCTTCTGAGATAGGGGCTATTATTCTGGTTATACTGAAGAGTACAAAAACTAGCCTAAAGTTCCACAGCTGCAAGTGGCAGAGCCAAATGTAAACCCAAGGCTCCAGCCAGGAAAGAGTCACAGTTCAAATTAACGGGTGGGAAAGTACCTTACTGGTCATTCAACCTAATCTACCTGGCATCTAGCATCCACCACAAAAAGCACCAGGAGCAGATGCCAGATCAACTCTTGACCTTCTCACTTCTCCCACCTCTAGGCACAGGTACTCTTGTGGCCCCTGCCTGGGTCAGAGACTCACTGGGGATATAGAGATCAGGGGCGTTGAGGTCTTGCCGTGGGGGCAGAGGCGCATCACGACTGTACTGTACTTCCCAGTTCTGGCAGTGGTGGTAGCAGCCAGGTCAGGAGAAATAGAGGAGAAAAAAGGAGAGAAGGTTGAAGTCTAGGGGACAGACCATGGTGTATGAGGGAGGCCTACTAGCTCACCTAATAGATAGCTCACCTGGTGTGTGTAGGGGAAGACCAGGAGCCCTAGCTTCTTGGCCACATAGGCTGTGTCCACAGCGAAAAAGTACTTGAGTTTGTTCACAGACACAAAGCGGTGCAGCTGGGAGGGGAGAGAGGAGGCTGTGGGTAGGCCACACCAGAGCCTCAGGGTGCTTCTCTGTGTGCTCCTTCCCTGAGGGCTGCTGTGAGGATCAGGTGGGATCCTGTGAAGCCCCAGCCCTAACCAGAAATCCTGCTACCCTTTCCCTAGGGGCAGGCCACACCTCCTTGTTCACCATGTCCTTTCCATGGGACGCAATGGAGCTGCCATAGGCCATAGCAGCATTGGCCATTGGGTCGCCAAGCAAGTGGTTGACACTGAAGGCCACATCAGTTCCTGGGGCTGGGTATCCCCCAGGCTGGCTGGAATAACCACCACTTGTGTCATCGAAGAGAGGAGGGGGATCTGGAGCTGCTCGGGCCCTGTGCTTGGAACCTGTGGATATGGAAGTACCAGAGTAGGTGTCAAGAATACCAAGCAAGAATCTAAGCTGTCCCATCCCCTTGTTGAACCCTGGATGGGTCCTCGGAACACCAAACAATAGTAACAGTGAGGGAAGGCCAGGCTGGGTTAGGAGTACCTCATTCAGAAAGAACTCTCAGGAGGTCCTTTCTGAGAAATCCTTTGCTACGTGTAGGTAAAACTGTTCATCTGGGATTTCTCAAGGGGAGTGGGTCTCTCTCAAGGGAAGTGATCTCTGAACCAAGTTTTGGAGAGTATAAGTTTCTGAAGATGAGGGGAAAGGCATCCCTGCGTGGATAAGGGTAGGAAAGGTGACAGCGGTGAGGGACCCTGCCGGATGCTAACAGAGAAAGGAAGTTCTGAAGGCAACTCCATTCGTGCCCGGGTCAGATGGGGGGATCCCAGCTGCGCGATCACCACCCTATCTCGGATTGGGCAGAAAGTGCCAAGTCTAGGTCAGACTGCAGCCTCGCGGGGTAGGAACCAGAGTGACACTCCCCGCCCTGGGCAGTGGTGACGGCCGCCCCTCTCACTCAGGGTGAAGCGGGACACGCAGCCGATTTTCTTCCAGTCTGCCAGGACGCGCCCCGCCCGCCCAACACCCCCACGCACCGTGGGCTCCATAGCCCGAGTGATAAGCCATGGTCGCGACGCTTGTTCTCCCTGAGGGCCGGCTGCGCTGCCTCACGAGTACGAATACTAGTAAGACAGCAGCTCCTCTCCCTGGGCCTGCACAGAGGTTATCCGGCACCTGACACGTACCCGCGCAGGCCGATTGTGGCCGCCATATCCAAAACGTCATCCTTCGCCACCCTTCATTGGCTCTTCGGCAGCGCCGGTTCAGCCCGCCCCTTCTTCTAATTGGCTACTGGCGTACTCTCGCCGAAGTGGATTCGGCAGTAGTCAACTTCCGGGAAAAGTATAGGCGGAACAAATAGTGGGATTGACGGTTTGAGGCGGGAGCAGCCAATAGGTAGGAGAGTATTGTAAATTATTTCCGCCTCTGCGCAATGAGACACTTGACGCCTGCCACGACTACACCAGAAACACCATCCAGGAAATTTCAGGTTTGAATCCAGAATTGAGTTTCAGTAGTAGTACGTACACCAGGCGGAATGGAACAGTCAGCTTCTGATCAATCCCTGCCCCTCCGTGTCCTTAGCCCTCCTTCTCTGTGCTTTCTTTCCTGCTCTTCCCCCATAGTTCACCCATTCTTGGAGCGGAGCTCCAGGAGACCTTTAGATATTGGTGGGAGGCCAGGCCAGGCCCGACCAAAGGGTGGCTCCTCCTCTTGCCTCCCACTCCTTTCGGTATGTGTGCTGTCCACCATCTAGTGCTGAAATGACCTCCCGCCTCTACTGCCATCCCTCAGATCCGTGGGGACCTCCGATGGGAGAGTTTGAGATCTTGATTCACACGCTGCGTGAACGAGAGAGCACATACACTTGCACATTGAAAAACTGCAACTTAGATCTGAAGTCCTGGAAATTTGGGTGGGATTAGATAGGCAGAATCCTGCACCAGGCCTGTCCTGCCAACTCTGATGGTCTAGTTGATTTGGGGGGCCAAGGTGTACGATTACCTGAGACTGCATCCAAAACTCCTGAGTCATCACCAGCCCTGTAATCTCAAAGTGAGGCTCCTAAGCCTTCCTGGGGCGCCAGGGTCTACTTTCTTTTCTCCTTGATTTCTAGCCACTCCCACCCTCGCTGGAGACTGTTCAAGGGCCTTCATCTCACAGGCCTTCAGCATTGTCTTCTAGGGAGCACAATCAGGCCCTCTGAGACCTGCCTCTAATTAGCTGTCTAGTGTCCAGTTGACCTTTCCACTCCCCAAACTCAGCCCACATGGTCCAACAACCACTGTGTATCTGCCCAGAGATCCCTTTTACCACGGATGCCCTTCCCCTCGTATGCACCTGACCAAAGCCTTTAAAATTTATGATGCTCAGCTGTTGCCTCTTAGAAAAACAGAGGCAGTGGAGAACTGGCCTAGTCTGGAGGCTAGAGCATGGGATCAAGGGCCCCTTTGGATGTACCCAGTTTTCCCTCAACATAGGTTCTGTGAGAACAAGGTCTGCCATTCTCTACCCCTACCTTCTCTTCCCAGTGGGAAACACAGTAGTTGCATATAGAAGTCACCTAATAAATATTTGTGCCAGATAAATAATAGATGAAATCTTGCTCCAGTCCTTTCTTCTGCCTACATCTCAGCTATATCTTAAATGAATAAGGCATGTTTAACCAAATACTTTTCAAAGAGTTTCTCTTTGCACAAACATACACTCCCACCCTCAAAATAATCCACCCAAGCGCCGGCCAGATAGCTCAGCGGACTAAAGCACCTGCTTAGGCATGCTCAGCAACTAGGGTTCAATCTCCAGCATGCTGTGCAGGCCCTGCACCGCAGGGCATGCTGAGATAGCAACTGAGACTGGGCGTAGTGGCACGCACCTGCAATCCCAGTGCTTGGGAGGCTGAAAGCAGGAGGATCTCTACAAGTCCGATCTATGTAGTGAGACCCTGTACTAAATACATTAGTCTTCCAAAGAATGATTGAGGTAGACTATTTCTCAAAATAATCCACCCAGCATTGCCACTTCCTGTTCCACCCACTGATCATCTAGTTTAGGGTCAAAGCTCAGAGCAGACACAACTCGAGGATGAAGGACCTGAGGCCCCAGAAGGCCAAGGAGCAACACAACACTGGGTCTCGTGGGACCATCCCAGAGCAGATCACATGCTCCCATGCGACCAGATGAATGCTGGTGAACTGAACCCAACACCTTTCCATCCCAATTTCTCAGATGAAACAACTGAGCTTCAGAATGGAGCATGTTGGGGCTGGAGAGATAGCTCGGCAGTCTAAGAGCCTGCCTGGCAAGTGCAAGTAAACAAATTCAATCTCCAATGACAGCCCTGAAACCAGGCGTGGTGGTGCACCCCTGCGATCCCAGTGCAGGGGGAGGCTGAGACAGGAGGATCACTTCGAGTCCAAGCAGCGTAACGAGACCCTGCACCAAATATATAAAATATTTTTAAAATTATTAAAAAGAATGGAGCATGCTGGCCAAGGTCCTGTGGCCGAGGGGTCCTGGTGTCTTAGCACCTAGAGTGCCAACCCTAGTCAGAGTCCAGTACTCCACTCCGTTCAGCCAAATGAGGCTTCGCATTTCTTCCTGAGCTGTAACTGTCCGGTTCCCACAAGAAATGAAGTTTCCAGTGTAGCGTCTAAGTGGGCTTCCTTCTAGACCTAGGCTTCGGACATTGAACAAGGTGGGCACCCTTCTGCCCACCCTCGAGATTCACCTTTCCCAACTTACAGCCAGCGAACCTCAGGCGCCATAGAACAAGGACTCGCCCAAGGACGCAGGCGCGAGCTCCGCGGAGCAGAACCCGTGCGTCCGGCCGCCCAGCCTGGGCTCCTCGGGGGCGGGGGCGGTGCCCGCGGTACCAGGCGCTGCCGGCGGCGCCACTGGTGCCGCGGGGGCGGGGTCAGCGGAGGGCGGGGCGCCAGGTACCACGGCCGCCAACGTCGCCACTGCTGCCGTGTTCGGGCTTGGACTGGGCGCAGTGCTCCGCGGCCGCCGAGCCGAGCGGACGCCCTTCGGGGCCGCGCCGCAGCCTCCGCGCCTCCCCTTATCATGCCCGGGGCCCGGGCTGGGGCCGCCCAAGCAGCCAGGACATCATGCCCGAGGGCGACGGCGGGGAGGTGCCCGAGCTCATCCCGGACAGCGAGCCGCTGCGGGAGGAGGTACCGCGCTGCGGGGCTGGAGCCGGGGAAGTGGACGGGGCAGCGAGCAGTCCCGGGGAGGGGAACAGGGCAAAAGTCCTCCAGTCCCTGCAGTCGATGACGTCATTGGGGAGCCCGGCCTGGGGTCCCGGGCCTAGGAGCCCGCGAGAGTCAGGGATGGGGCGGCTAGGCAGTAATGTGGGGGTCGACTCCTGGCCCCAGTACTCCCCTCAATCATCCTCGCCCCTCCTGTGACGTCAGCACCTGGCCCCCACACGTCCCCACCCTATGGCGCTACCCAGCTGTAGCCCCCCACCACCACCAGGGCTACAGGGTGAGGCCCCCAGCCTGACCCAGCTGCTCACGCGGTGCTGGGCGGCGTCTGCAATGCAGCCGCAGTGGCTGGGACTGGGGGGAGGGTAAAGAGAAGGGAGGTGGCCTCTAGAATTCAATGCCTTCCCCCACAGGTGAGAGCTGAGGGGTCACTCTGCAGGATGGGATTCCTCCCCACACACACACTGACCCCTGCAAGATGACCCTGCCTCAGTCCTGGCCAGGAAAATCTGCAGGGGTGGGGGCTTCCATGTGTGCTGTGGTGCTGGGGTGATGGAGTGAGTGGTGATGTGTTTGAGCAAATGTGCCATGCATGTGTTTGTGTGTGTGTGCGTGTGTGTGTGTGTGGTCCCTATCTTTTACTTAGGCATCTGGGTGGGTGTGTGTAGGTATGTGATCCCTACCTCTTGGGTGGAATAAATGTGCCCTGTGATCAGGTGAGGGTCAGCTGGGTCCTTTGGCTTAGGTCTTGGCCCAGTGTTGTGTATGTGTCTCTCTGGTGTGGAGGTGGGGTATGGGTGTGGGTGTGAAGTTGCTGGAGGGATGGGAGATGTACACTGTGGTCAGAGGAAGATCTGCCCTGTCTCTAGACTTCAGAAAGTATGTGACATGTATGTACATCTGTGTGTCTTGGAATGGATGGGTCTATGGTGTATGTGTGTGCATGTACATGCACACACATGTATATGTGCACACACACACATGTCCATGTGCCTCTTTCTGTGGTTGTAGGGGTTTATGCTTTGGGGACAGGCAAGGATCTGGTGTTAACAGGCTGAGTTCCCTAGATTAGGTGGGTCTGTGATGACCATGTGTTAGGAGTGTAGGAGAGTAGGTATGTGGACCTGAGGCATGATGGATGACGGGGGACAGATTGCTCTGCACAGCCCTGGGGGCTGGGGGCTGCTTCCTCTCTTTCTTCAATGCCTAGTAGAGCTATGTAGGAGAGATGGGCATATCCCCCTGTTGTTTGTAGTTTCTTCTCTCCCTTTCTACCCCTTCCTTCCCTTTCCTACCCTCTTCTCTCATGTAGGCACCTGGGGGTGAGGTGGCCAGGCCGGCAGCCCTGAGAGGAAGGAGTGCCAAGCCCTCTGGGCCAGGGAGTGGCCTCTGCTGCCCAGCATTGGTGTGTCCCACCCCCTCCCTCAGCACAGATGGGGAGTGGAGGATAGCCCTCCATCTGCTCCCTACTCAAGGCTCACACTTCCTCCATTTCCAGCTCTCCCTCTTTCTCACTGACTTAAAAGCCTCTCCCAAGTCTCCTGCCACTCCTAGTAGAGCAAAAGACCAGGCAGGATAACAGTCATAATGCTTGTTCCCATGGCCAGATCTAAGATCTTCATACATAAACCCATTAAATCTTCATAACCCTGGGTTACAGATGAGGAAATAGAGATCTAGTAAGGATGATGGACCTACCCAAGTCATGCCTGAGTGAGTGGTGGAGCCAGCACCAGATCCTGACCTATAGAGCTTTGTCCAAGCCATGCTCTTCAACTCCTTGGGCCCTGACACCCTGGCCTCCCATACCACCAGGACCAGAAATCAAAGCCCAGAGTGGACAGGAATATGCCAGGTCCTCACAGCTGATCAGGCAAAGCTCAGACCATCAGAATTATGTTCTCAGTAAGCAGCAAGGGGTATGCAGGGAGGGGTATTCTTTTCTCCCCTGGCCGGGATGGATCTGCTGTGTCCTAGGTACGGCAGGGCAGAGTAGCGGGCAGCCTCAGGACAGATGGGCCCAGGTTTGTTTTTTGGTTTTTTTCCCTGTATTTTAGGGAAGGGTCTACAGAGTATTCAGGGTCTCACTACTAGATCGGACTCGCAGTGATCCATCTGTTAACAGCCTCCCAAGAGCTGGGATTACAGGTGCATGCCACCACGCCCAGTCTCATTGTCTTGCTCTCTCAGTGCACCCCAGGGGTGGGGCAGACACAGCAGGCGTAGGGATCAAACACCCCCACACACCTCACCCTCCACCCCTGAGCCTATTTGCAGGCACTCTAATCCGCTGAGCTATTTGGCCAGCCCTTGGGCCCAGGTTCTAATCCTGCAGCCAACACCACTGTGAGCTGGCTGGCAGTAAGACTGGGAGCAGGTAATGAGCCCCGTGAAGTCTCAGTTTCTTCTCCTGCGCAGGGTTAAGCAGAGTACTAGCACAGCAAATGGCCCTATCCTGACACCCTCTCCCCTCTCTCTGCCTACCCTGCAGCAGCGGCCCCTGAAGCAGTCCCTGGGAAGCTCCCTGTGCCGAGAGTCGCACTGGAAGTGCCTGCTCCTCACACTCCTCATCCATGCCTGTGGTGCAGTGGTGGCCTGGTGTCGCCTTGCCACTGTGCCACGGCTGGTCCTGGGGCCCGAGGCAGCTTTGGCTCGTGGGGCAGGGGGACCACCACCCACCTACCCGGCTAGCCCCTGCTCCGATGGCTACCTATACATCCCACTGGCCTTTGTCTCCCTCCTCTACCTCCTCTACCTGGCAGAGTGCTGGCACTGCCACGTACGGTCATGCCAGGCGCCTCGCACAGATGCCAACACCGTGCTCGCCCTGATTCGCCGACTGCAACAGGCACCACCCTGTGTCTGGTGGAAGGCCACTAGCTACCACTACGTGCGCCGCACACGCCAGATCACCCGCTACCGCAATGGCGATGCCTACACCACCACGCAGGTCTATCATGAGAGGGCTGACAGTCGCACAGCTCGGGGTGAGTTTGACTACTCAGCCCATGGTGTCCGTGATGTCTCCAAGGAGCTGGTGGGCCTGGCTGACCACGCAGCCACACGGCTGCGCTTCACCAAGTGCTTCAGCTTCGGCAGTGCAGAGGCTGAGGCCTCTTACCTCACACAAAGGGCCCGATTCTTCAGTGCCAACGAGGGACTGGATGACTACCTGGAGGCCCGCGAGGGTATGCACCTGAAGGACGTGGACTTCCGTGAGTCCCTCATGGTCTTCGCCGACCCCCACAGCCCACCCTGGTACGCCCGTGCTTGGGTCTTCTGGCTTGTGTCAGCAGCCACACTGTCCTGGCCCCTGAGGGTTGTGGCAGCCTATGGCACTGCCCATGTCCACTACCAGGTGGAGAAGCTCTTTGGCGCCAGTTCGCCTCCTCCAGGAGCCATGCCCAGCGGGCCGCCCCTGTCCCGGGTGGCCACAGTGGACTTTACCGAGCTGGAGTGGCACATCTGCTCCAACCGGCAGCTAGTGCCCAGCTACTCAGAGGCTGTGGTCATGGGCGCTGGCTCAGGTGCCTACCTTCGGGGCTGCCAGCGCTGCCGCCGCTCTGTCAGCAGCAATTCTCTGCCCCCTGCCCGGCCCAGTGGCCCCCGCCTGCCCTTCAGCCGAAGCCGCCTTTCACTGGGTGCTGGGGGCCGGGCCACTCCAGGTGTCTTCCGCAGCCTGAGTGGGGGTCCGTTGGGGCGCCGTGGAGAGGACACCGAACCCTTGGAAAGCCCACCATGCTATGAGGATGCCCTTTACTTCCCAGTGCTCATTGTCCATGGGGACAGTGGCTGCCGGGGAGATGGGCAAGGTGCACTCTGAGACCCCCTGTGGTCATGGCATTTCTCCCTCCTTGCCAGCCCACCATGGGCTTGGATACCTGATACTTGTCCAAATCAGGAGGGCAAGCAGACCAGCCACACACAGGGGTCGGGTGGGTCAGGGGTCCTTAGACAAACTAAAATGCTCTGAACTGGTCATTCTCGGGGGGGAGGGATGTCACCTGAGTTGAGCCTATGATCCATCCCCAGCATGACTACCTCCTGATTCCCACCCCCTTCCATGGTGGATGAGATGATTGGGGGGCCTCCCACACTGAGCAAGGGAAGAAGCTTCCAGAAGGCTGGGATGGGGAGGAACCCTGGAGACAGCTGTTAACTGCAGCAAAAGGCTGCCTGTGGGCTCCTCCCTGCCATGGCTAAGGCCACACTGGGGGCCCTTGAGCAACCCAGAAGCACAAATGGGCAGTTTGGGGCTGTGCTCAACTGGGATGACCTCTTGGAGCTGAAGAGCTGGTAGTGATGGCCCCACTGCTCGCCCAGAGTTCCCATAGTCTCCTGCTAGTCCCTTCATGCCTGACCTCACCTCTGCTCAAGCCCAGTCCTTGTGATCCTGCGGTGTGGCCCCCTCCCATGGGAGCCTGGTTCTTTGAACACAGCCTTGACCCCTTTTTCCCTGGTACCCACTGTGCCCTCACCCATATCCTACTCCCCTTAGGACCAGGGGTCCCACTCAGGACCCCACCACGATCCCATGCTCCCTGGTCTCCGTTTCTGCCTCCCAAAGTTCCCATCCACCTCTGTCAGGCACACACCTCCACCCTGTCCTCATTGCTCCTGCAGGCTTCTCTGCTCTTAGCTCGTCTGATGCTCCAAGGGATGCAGGGCCACAGGTCATCTGAGGGGCTCTGGCCTAGCCACAGCCTCTTAGACAATGTCCTTACCTTGCTCTGGAAGCTCCTGCTTCTCCCACAGTGGAGCCCGGCCCAGGGGACATCATCCCTCCCCCAGGGAGGAGAGAGGAGTCCCTTCCCTTCCAACTGGGGCTTCTACCCCTCTCAGGGGCTGGCAGGGGAGGGAGGAGGCAGAGAAGGTACAGACTAAATAAAGATATGAACTGGAAGGGCTTCTGTGTGTTCCTGAGAGGTGAGTTCAAGGCCACCACTGAAGCGTGACAGGCCACCTGGATGGGGGTGAGGTGGGCTTCCACATTCCTGGGATCAGGGTAAGCAAAGAGCAACCTCTGTCCAGCTTGGAACTTCAGAGACAACTCTGTGTGTGTGTGTGTGTGTGTGTGTGTGTGTGT